>VDFB02197664.1:0-15572 GCA_007258455.2 Sequoia sempervirens | reverse complement strand
GCAATTGGTATGTTTTGTGCAATGTAACCGCTTACATGAATATAACCAACAAAAATCTATTTTCTATAATTCATGGATTGAACTTTGTATTTTATTTGCTCTCAATGTCTGTATGCTATGGAAATGCCATTACATTTTTTTAAAAAGTAGTTTCTTACTATTTTTCTTCAATTTTTTATGGTTTTTTGTAAATCTACCAAAAAACCCTAGTTTTTCTACCAAAAAACAATATTTTGAAACAAATCAACTAAAAATAAACAAATCTAATTGAAAATTTGATAAAAAATAAAGAACTTCACCTGTTAGAGATGGACTCCAAATCGGATATCGGATTTCGCTTTCCACTGTGCGCCCGCCGCCGTTGAGCCGAAAACAAATGTGAATGAGTTTTGGTCGCCCGATTTTTATATATATATATTTCATCAAAATCGGATATCCCGATTTGATCGGGGAGCATCCTGGGATTCTTAAAACTAAGTTTTCCCTCTGCCTCGGTAGTCACCCCAGCTCCAAAAAGTCAACTCACCATTTTCGCATTTTTGAGTCGTAGAAACACGTATTTTTTTTCTCCATTGCCACTTTTTGGCATACCATGATCCTGCACATGCCCTCTAGCAAAAATTATAAAATTAAATAAATACAAGTGCAAGGAGGGATAAATAAACCTTTTGCAAGTTAACCATAGATTTTACAATCGTATTCATTGCAAAAGAATATAGAATCAACCAATTTTCTTCAAGGTTTCAAATGGTTCATCCCACAACATGAATAAAGTGAGATAAAGAGTTATGTATAACATTTTTACCCATGTTGACTGAACCATAGATTTTAAGAGTGTGAAATGCTATCTCTTTTGCTCAATTAGGGTCTTTCACCTAAAGGAAAGAGATAAATCCCACACCAAAATCTAGGTGGTTCACTCAAGATTAATGCAAGTACAATGGAAATATGAATGAGATGTGCCTAGATGAGATGATATAAATGCAAAAAACTAAACAAAGATATTGACTATTGAATGAAAACTAAAGAAATGCTAGTTGTTTGAAAACACATTGTGTAATGCAAAAACACCTAGAAATGAATACAAATTGCAACAAAAATGGATGAAACTGAAAATGTGCACCTAAGATCTTGATGGAGACTGGAAATAATTTATCGAATGTTTTGTATCTTGATTTTTAGGCCTGGTGGGACTCATTCGCCATTTTGGGCGAATTAGTCCCAGATCTAAGAAACTATTATGGAGCCTATTTCAAACAAATGAGTATCCAAAACTGTAGAAAATCAAAATCAAGCTTGGAAGTGGGACTCATTTTCCACCCATGGTGAATGATTCCACTTTTGAATTTTAGAAAATCCAAAAGTGGAAACTGAAGTCTTCAATTTTCTCTCCGGTTCTTGACAGGGGTCTGCCTTCAAAAGTCTGATTTCCAAGCCTGAAAGTGACTTTTTGTTGATATTTTTCCTTAGAAAATGAAGTGAATATTTAAACAACTTTGAAAATTTATTCTTAATGATTTCCAAGCTTCCAAGATGCCTAAATCCGCAAACACACAAGAAGAGAAAGAGAAATGTTGGATGTTAAGGCATGGGGCTTTGCCTTGGTCAAACCCCTTTGTAGGTAATTAAACCAAAATGATGAAAGAATGTAATGAAGCATGAAATAATGAAGTTATTACCTTTCCATGATGTTTGATCTTGAATTTTTTCAACAAGACATGAAGAATCTACCTTTGAATGTCCTTGGAATTTATCTTGATGACTTAGAATGTAAAAACCCTAACTTGCTTGACTTGATAGAGAAGATAGATGATGAATAAATGATGAGAGATGTGTGAATGAGTTGAGAGATGTAAATTAGTGTTTAGAGACTTCATTTTATAGGAAATTCACCTTATTTACCTATTAATTGGATCCCTAAGGCCGACATGAAGAAAAAGAAAACTTAAATTCCAAAATTTCCCGCTCAAAAGTCAAAAATGGCCCAAATGGGACTCATTCTTCACCTTGGGAAAATCAGTCCCACCTGGCAGGGACTAATTTTCCACAAATGGCGAATTAGTCCCAAAGGGGCCCATTTGCCAACTAGGATGCTAGGAAGTAAGGAAATAAGGTTTATATATGATGACTTTGTCAGGTATTTCATCATGTATTGCCTCGAGATGCACAATATTGGGTTATAGGGGCCTATTAGTGATGATGTAAAGAGTAATTGGGGCTTGAGACACAAAATTAAATGTGAAAGTGTGATCTTAAATACAGTTTACAACACTAAAATGAGGTCCACATAGCCTAGGAGGGCACAACATCCAATGTGAATGTGTAAAACACATTACAACACTAGATTAACATTAAGTTTATTTTACAAGTCTTCTAGATTGATGCAATTAAATACATTTTATAATGTTGAATTAAGGGGAGATGGGTTCATTAAGTCTAGAAAAGTGTGAAATTATTTTACAACACCTTCACAAGACATCGATAAATGCCTTTTCAAGGGTCCAATACCTAGTGTGGATGCATAAAACACCTCACAACATTAAATCAAGGCCTCATTAAGTCCAATTTATCATGAATTATTCCCATGTCAAGTAAGAAGTGTGCATTTTTCTATGCCACATTGACTATCTCCAACCAACCACTATTGAGGAAACTTGTACCTATAAACTCAATTAAAATATCAACCATGTCTGCACAACATAATAATATTTGAAGCACATTATAAAAAATCAATGTGATATAATAAAAAATCCAATTTAAACTATATCTAATTGAAATCATCTAAAGCTAAAATTATATAGATGTCATAGATGTTAACAAAATAATCATAATGATCATAATGTTGAACTAGATAATATAATCACTAATCAATATATGCATATATAAAAAATCTAAAAAATCTAAAATATAACTATAGGTTTGAACATTAATTCATAGTAGATTTATGCAAAACATACCATCATATGTCACAATGTCAATACAAAATATTATTGATAAAGTAAACTATTAGTATCAAAATCTATATCAAACAACATGAGAAGGTACAAATACCTATGAGTCTAACAACAAGTGTAATAAACAGTGATTGTATTAGATTAAGTGTATATATGGATAGGATAAGATGAGATGTGTGGAAGTATGTGTAAGCAGGGGTGGAAAATGGTTAAAGGAATGAGCCCAACATTGCGAGAGAGTGCATCATTTATAAAAAAAATAATTATATCATGCCATGCCATAAAAATTGGTGTACAATTGAATGGCAATTACAATAATGTATTCATTATTTTGAAAAACTGTAGTACTAATTAACAGATACATGTCTTAAAAGAAAATTTTGAAGTTTTCCTTATAGTTAATACTTTTTGTGTCAATTGTGTTAGATATCTTTGAAAATGATTGTTGATATTGATAAGTTATAGTACATTTAATTTTCAACTCTTTTCATAGAATTGTTGAAAGTACCTTAAACTATAGCACATTTAAATTTCAAAAATCAAAATTAGCATCTAAATGAAATATTGAACAATTACATGTACATTTATAACTTTGTTAGCCAAACAAAAAATTGTATTACCAAAATAACATAAATATGAAGTGTTTTACATACAAAACTAAATAAACATACATCTTAACCATTCAATAATACTTTTATCATAGAATTAAATATATGTACACAATAAACTTACCACGTAACATATCTGTTAATACCAATTATTGTTATTCTATTTTTACCTAATAGGCTACATATAGTGTGAGATTTGAGCCTGAAACAAGTCTCATTCATGCAAACCACTATTGATTTTTCAAAAAACAAGTTTCAGCTACCATTTAACAGTAAACTAATTGTCGTTTAATGGTAAAAACCTCCATAATATCAGGTAAAAGCCTCTCAAATCTCACTTATCACATAAAATCCAAACAATAAACTTAGCACGTAACAGATCTATTAATACCAATTATTGTTATTCTATTTTTACCCAATAAGCTAGATATATTATGAGATTTGAGCCTGAAACAAGTCTCATTCCTGCAAACCACTATTGATTTTCCAAAAAACAAGTTTCAGTTACCATTTAACAATAAACCAACTATCGTTTAATGGTAAAAATATCCATAATATCAGTTAAAAGCCTCTCAAATCTCACTTATCACATAAAATTCAAACAATAAACTTACCACGTAACATATCTGTTAATACCAATTATTGTTATTTTATTTTGACCCAATAGGCTACATATAGTGTGAGATTTGAGCCTGAAACAAGTCCCATTCCTGCAAACCACTATTTATTTTTTGAAAAACAAGTTTCAGCTACCATTTAACAGTGAACCAATTGTCATTTAATGGTAAAAACCCCCATAATATCATGTAAAAACCTCTCAAATCTCACTTATCACATAAAATCCAAACAAATATTGATTTGACAACTAGATGGGAATATTCTATTTCTATTTGTAATGTTTTTTTGTCAAATTGATGGAAACTTTCTTTTTTTATTCGCATTGTTTTATGCTTTAAATATGTATGAAAATATTTCATAATAAAATAATACTTAATTTATTTAATGAAAAAATATAGATTTTTCTAAGTTTATTTTTTCATTATTTAACACTTATTATTAATTATTAGGCCAAGAAGCGTCTACAGTGGCATCCATTAAAAATAATAAATATATGTAAGGAAAAACTCTTCAGCTAGAAATTGGTGTTCAAATGAAATTTACCCTATAGTAGTGGAAGAGTAAACCCTAAAAGATCTCAAATCTCTCCCTCACATAGCTCTTCATTGTTGAGATGGTAAATTTAAAAGCTCAAGATGTCACAAGCTATCATAAGATGTATCACAAGAATAAAATGTTTCGTACTATCTTGCTATAAGTTTACTCTCTCAACAAATTCTCTCACGATCTCCAAATTTTGCATGCATGGAATTCACAAGCATGGGTTTTTCATGTCTATCGGTGAGCTAATCATTCTCTTAAAGAACATAATTTGTATCAAATTTTCCATATCGTATGATCACATTTAACATTGTTTTCTTTGCAGGCATAGGAATATTTTGTTTGCAAGCATAAGATAACAATTTGCAAGCTTTTGAACTTCTGAGTCAATGTGGTGAAATAGGAGGATCAATTGAAGGTTTTTGGGAATAGAGGGACTGGATTTTGGTATATATAATTCATTAGGCGGTGTGGTTAATGCTTTGAGTGTTTTTAGGATAAAGAAGCAAATTGGTGTTGAGGCATGGCACTGACAAGTTTGCTGCCAAGGTTCAGATTTCATCCCACGGATGAGGAGTTGGTTGATTATTATTTGAAAATAAAATATCATGGCTTATTGTTGTGAGGGTGTTCAAATCAAGTGCAAGAAAGATCTAAAAGCTTATGACAGCTATGAGAAGCTTTGTGTGGCTCTAGACAAGATGTTTCGAGGTTCTGTTGTAGGTCTTTCCACATATTTCTACCACTCGGTTTATACCACTTGGCTTCACATGGTTTTTTTTTAGCTCATTTATATTTTTGTAATTTATGATTACCCATATTCCAAATTTCTTTGGAATACCACTTGCTTCAATTCAGATGTTAATATATTGCACTTATTGGCAAAAGAGTCAAGTACGAATTGAATGTTAGTGTATTCTAATCTAGTTAGGCTAACTTAAGCCTAGTTAGGTGTTGGAGTTGACCCTTGACTCATTTCCTATGAGGTGTCAAGGATGTTGAGGTATCTTGAGAGGTGTCCAATCCCTCTCGACACCTCTCCCTTGCATTGAGGAGAGAAACTCGCCACCACTGCAGGATAAGGAGTCCTCTCCTCAATCCATGGCATGTGTTTGCTCATCCTCATTCAATCCTCTCCTCAATCCATGGCATGATTTTTCTCATCCTCATTCTTTATAATAAGGATTTGAGCTCATTGTTGAAAGTAAGCTATATCTTATTGCATTGTTCATGTTTTTGTCTCTTTTTTCTATCTCTAGATCTTCCTAATTCTAATATTGTACGTAGGATTTAGGTGGAGATAGAGAAAGCCATGGTTGAATCAAGGTAATTAGTTTGTTTCATTGTTGTGAGTTTAAATTTAGGAAGATGGTTGACGCCTTTAAAGCATTTGTGGAGGCATTGTTTGAGTCGGATCGCCAAATCTCATAGTAGTTCAGGAGGAACTACACCTACGGGTGGCATATATGTTGAATAAAATCGCAAAATTTAAGGAAAAGAATTGTAGAAAAATAAAAGATAAAAATCAATCACAAAATATGAACACCAGATTTATTGTGGTTCACCATTAATTTAATGGTTACATCCACACTTAGGTATTATCTCTCATTATTCTCAAGTTTTGAATTAATTACATATTCAGCCAATGACATATTTATAAAACAGTCTCCAACCAATATTTGGAAAAATTAATTTGAAATATACAACTTCTAAATTGTCCAACACATGCCAATAGAAGTAATTACAAAATGAGAAAGCATTTCGAATTAAAGGAGAAACTTGCTAACGGTGTGTGGCTCTAGACGAGATGTTTCGAGGTTCTGTTGTAGGTCTTTCCACACATTTCTACCACTCGGTTTATACCACTTGTCTTCACATGGTTTTTTTTTTTAGCTCATTTAATTTTTTGTAATTTATGATTACCCATATTCCAAATTTCTTTGGAATACCACTTGCTTCAATTCAGATGTTAATATATTGCACTTATTGGCAAAAGAGTCAAGTACGAATTGAATGTTAGTGTATTCTAATCTAGTTAGGCTAACTTAAGCCTAGTTAGGTGTTGGAGTTGACCCTTGACTCATTTCCTATGAGGTGTCAAGGATGTTGAGGTATCTTGAGAGGTGTCCAATCCCTCTCGACACCTCTCCCTTGCATTGAGGAGAGAAACTCGCCACCACTGCAGGATAAGGAGTCCTCTCCTCAATCCATGGCATGTGTTTGCTCATCCTCATTCAATCCTCTCCTCAATCCATGGCATGATTTTTCTCATCCTCATTCTTTATAATAAGGATTTGAGCTCATTGTTGAAAGTAAGCTATATCTTATCGCATTGTTCATGTTTTTGTCTCTTATCTCCTAGATCTTCCTAATTCTAATATGGTATCAGAGATTTAGGTGGAGATAGAGCAAGCCATGGTTGAATCAGTGTAATTAGTTTGTTTCCATTGTTGTGAGTTTAAAATTTTAGGAAGATGGTTAGACGTCTTTAAATCATTTTGGAGGCATTGTTTGGAGTCGACCTACAAATCTCATAGTAGTCTAGAGTGAACCACACCTGCTGTGGCATAATATCTATTGAATATAATTTGCAAAATTTAAGTGAAAAAGAAATGTAGAAAATAAAAGATTAAAATCAATCACAAAATATGAACACCAAATTTATCGTGGTTCACCATTAATTTAATGGCTACGTCCACACTCAGGGATTATCTCTTATTATTCTCAACTTCTGAATTGATTACATATTCAACTAGCAACATATTTATAAAACAGTCTCCAACCAATATTTGGAAAAATCAATTCAAAATATATAACTTCTAAACTAGCCAACACATGCCAATAGAAGTAATTACAAAATGAGAAAGTATTTCGAATTAAAGGAGAGACTTGCTAATTTGTGTGGCTCTAGACAAGATGTTTCGAGGTTCTGTTGTAGGTCTTTCCACATATTTCTACCACTCGGTTTATACCACTTGGCTTCACATGGTTTTTTTTTAGCTCATTTATATTTTTGTAATTTATGATTACCCATATTCCAAATTTCTTTGGAATACCACTTGCTTCAATTCAGATGTTAATATATTGCACTTATTGGCAAAAGAGTCAAGTACGAATTGAATGTTAGTGTATTCTAATCTAGTTAGGCTAACTTAAGCCTAGTTAGGTGTTGGAGTTGACCCTTGACTCATTTCCTATGAGGTGTCAAGGATGTTGAGGTATCTTGAGAGGTGTCCAATCCCTCTCGACACCTCTCCCTTGCATTGAGGAGAGAAACTCGCCACCACTGCAGGATAAGGAGTCCTCTCCTCAATCCATGGCATGTGTTTGCTCATCCTCATTCAATCCTCTCCTCAATCCATGGCATGATTTTTCTCATCCTCATTCTTTATAATAAGGATTTGAGCTCATTGTTGAAAGTAAGCTATATCTTATTGCATTGTTAATGTTTTTGTCTCTTATCTCCTAGATCTTCCTAATTCTAATATGGTATCAGAGATTTAGGTGGAGATAGAGCAAGCCATGGTTGAATCAGTGTAATTAGTTTGTTTCCATTGTTGTGAGTTAAAATTTTTAGGAAGATGGTTAGACGTCTTTAAAGCATTTTGGAGGCATTGTTTGGAGTCGACCTACAAATCTCATAGTAGTCTAGAGTGAACCACACCCGCTGTGGCATAATATCTGTTGAATATAATTTGCAAAATTTAAGTGAAAAAGAATTGTAGAAAATAAAAGATTAAAATCAATCACAAAATATGAACACCAAATTTATCATGGTTCACCATTAATTTAATGGCTACGTCCACACTCAGGGATTATCTCTTATTATTCTCAACTTTTGAATTGATTACATATTCAACTAGCAACATATTTATAAAACAGTCTCCAACCAATATTTGGAAAAATCAATTCAAAATATACAACTTCTAAACTAGCCAACACATGCCAATAGAAGTAATTACAAAATGAGAAAGTATTTTGAATTAAAGGAGAAACTTGCTAATTTGGGCTTCGCTGAACCCAACAATCTCCCACTTGAAGACCAAATTGCTGCTTAGAGATATCCCACCATTGCACAGTTAATGTAAGAGTTTCACAAGTCCGAGAGAAGCTCTACAGAATTCAAACTTCTCCCTCGGAGCTACTTTCATCAACATGACAGTTTGATTCAACTTTGTGTTAATTTTCTCCACCTGTAGCTTCCCCTCTTCGATACAATGCTGAATGAAGTGATATCATAGCTCTATGTGCTTCGTCTGATTGTGAAAGGCTGAATTTTTTGACAAGTGAATAGCACTATTGCTATCACAAAAAAGAGTAAAAATAGATTGTTGAAACCATAAATCACCTATCAAACGTTGCAACCATATCATTTCATTTTCCCCTTAAGAAAGAGAAATATATTCTGCTTCTGTAGAAGAAAGTGCAACCACCTGTTGCAACCGAGAAACCCAACTGATTGCTTCCCTAGCAAAAGTGAATACATAACCGGTGGTAGAACGCCTTTTATCCAGATCTCCAGCCATATCTGAATCAACATAACCTCATAGATTTATGTCCTTACCACCAAAACATAAACCACGATCAAAAGTACCTTTCAAAGACTTGAATATCCACTATACTGCCTGCCAATGTTGTTTACCCAGATTACTCATAAATCTACTCACAACTATTAATGCTTGATCAATATCCGAATGTGTACAAGTCATGGCATACATCAAGCTGCTAACTGTGGATGAGTAAGGAACACACTTCATGTGTTCTTTTTCTTCATCTGTTTTAGGACACATAGTTGAGGATATATTTTTCTTGAGATAATCTAAGTTCTCTCTTTTTCCTATCCCTGATTATATTCATCCCAAGAATCCTCTTTGCTGCCCCTAAATCTTTCATAGCAAATCTCTAAGATAAATGTTGTTTTAACTCATGAACTATCCTCACACTATTTCCAACAACCAACATATCATCAACATAAAGTAATAAAATGACAAACTCACCATTTGGAAGCTTTTTGTAATAGACACATGGGTTTGAATCACAACGAATAAATTGTTGTTGAGTCATGAAGCTGTCAAATTTTAAACACCATTACCTGGGGGCTTGCTTGAGCCCATACAAACTCCACTTCAATCTGCAATATAAATGCTCTTGACACAGTTTTGCAAAACCTTCAAGCTGCTTCATGTATAATTCCTCTTCAACATCTCCATGAATAAAAGAAGCTTTGACATCTAATTGCTCAAGTTCAAGATCCCAAATGGCTGCCAAGCCTAACACTGCTCAAATAGTTCTCATTCACACAGCTGGTGAAAATATCTCATTGAAATCAATTCCTTTTTCCTCAGCAAAACCCTTGACAACTAATCTAGCCATGTAACGTTGATGACCTCCCTCTTCCTCTTTCACATGATATACCCATTTATTCTTCAAAGGTTTCTGATTTGGCGGAAGAGGAACCAAATCCCAAGTGTCATTTTCTCACAAAGATTCCATTTCTTCATTCATTGCCTCCATCTATTTGACTGAATTTGCATCTTTGCAAGCTTGTTTGAATGTCGTCAGCTCTGCCTCACCACAAAGCAATAATTCATAATCATAATTATCAGAAGAAAATAACTCAAAATCATCAAACTTCTTTGGTAAAGTCTTCCTCTGTTGGATTGATCTCCTCAATTGAGAACCACTTTCTGTCTATAAAACATCATGTGGGTTTGCATATTCTTTATTACTCTGCCTCTCTTGTTGTGTATTTTCTATATTATACTATAAAAAAAATTTAGTGCCCTGTGTTTCTACCCTCCTCTGGACACTATTTTGTTGTGGAAATTTTTTTGCTAAAATTGCCCCCTATATATCAAGGCATTGCCCCTAATCTGTGGACTCCGAAATAGAAAGTGGTGTAGGTGAAATTGGGGGCAGCATACTAAGGGAATGAGGCTACAAAACAGACAAAGATGGTAGCGAATGAGATGGTAAAGGTTCTGCATCAAACAAACAAGGCAGCAAATGAGTTGTTAAAGACACATGACCAGTAGTTACAGGCAGCAAATTATGTTGTGAGGGTGGCGCTAATTGATGGATTGAAGTCTGCAGTAAAGACTCCAAGGGAAACAAATTGAGTGTAGAAGGTTGCATGGGACTTTGTGTAGGTTGTGTAGTATTAAACAGAGGCAGCGTACCAACATTTGAAAGGTGCATGGAAATAAATGAAGTCTGCGAATCAACAAATGAAGGCAGCGATGTGTGTATGGAAGGTGCCTCAATTGCAAGAGGTTGCAAATCAAATAATGAACGCAATGTATGATTTTGTGAAGACTCCAAAGTAATGAGTGGAGGCATAGTAGTAAGGAGTGGCTGCATTTGGTTTATTTGAGGTTGTGTTAGGCTTTGATTAGGTAGTGAAATAGCATCTGAAGGGTTTGAAGTTGTTAAAGGAAGCAGTAATATAACATTTGAAGTCTGTGATAAGGGCAGCGTATTCACCAGAGACTGTGAATTAGATAAGGAAGGCATAGAAGGAAGGGTACTAGAAATGATTAAAGGCTAGGAGAAAGAAACTGAAGCTTTCTTGACACAACCATTGTCAAATAAATCAACATCAAAATATTCATCAGATGATTTGTCCAGAGGTTGCAAACCTAGGATTTTTTTCTCATTGAAAACATCCCGACTGCGCAAAAATATTTTTAGCAATAGGATCCCATAGCCTAAAACCAAATTGATCTTCTCCATAGCCCAAAAAAATGCACCTCTTCGATTTGAAATCAAGCTTTGTTTGTTGTTCTTTCAAAATATGTACAAACGCTTCACAACCAAACACTCACAAATGATGATATGGAATTCTCTTCCCAAGCCATCTCTCCTCTAGAATGTCAAAATCTAAACGAGATGATGGGCCATGATTTATCAAATAGACTACAGTGTTGCATGCCTCTACCCAAAACTCTTTTCCCAAACCGGCATTGGAGAGCATGCAATGAGGTCTCTCTAAAATTGTCTGATTCAACCACTCAGAAGCACTGTTTTCCTGAGGGGTGAATGGGACCACCTTGATTCTACGAATGTCGTTGTCTGCACATAAATTGTCAAACTCTAAGAAAAAAAATCTCCTCCATTATCATTTTTCAGACATTTGATTTTATGCCCCATTTGATTTTCACAAGAGCCTTGAAATTTTTTAATTTTGAAAAAAAAAATGATTTCTTATTTAACATGTAAATCCAAACTTTTCAAGTATAATCATCAAGAAATGTGACAAAGTAATTTGAACCACCAAATGAAGTTACCTCAGTGGGACCACAAACATCTAAATGCACAAATGTCAAAGTAGTATTTTTATGATCATGGCTTGTCCTCAAGAAGCTAGCTTGGCTTTGTTTGCCAAAAAGGAAATGCTCACAACTGCAAATCCATCAATTGCAAGCCAAGAAGTTGATCTCATTGAAACATTACTTCAAGCCCTTTCTTGCTCATGTGACTGAGCCTCTTATGCCAAATTTCTGAATTGTTGTCCATGACTGTCATGGTAGCTCCCACTTCATCATGGTATTTTAAAATATAAAGATTTCCCAACTTCTTTCCCTTTGTAAGCACTAAAACCCCCTTTGTTACTTGCCAATTTTCTAAAGAGAATTTAACATCACACCCAGAAGCAATTAATTGACTTACAAAAATTAAATTTCATTTCAATAAAGGAACATATCTAGCATCCTTTAGAGTCCATTGGCTGCCAATTTTTAAATTTAAAACTATATCACCCTTACCAAAAATTTCACATTCCTTATTGTCACCAAGAAAAACCTTACCGAAAGCACCTTTAAAATTTGTAAAAGCTTTCTTGCATGAAGTAGCATGGAAAGAAGCTCTAGAATCAAGTACCCAAGAGTCTGCAGTTGTTTCTCCAGCAGCTAAGATCAAAACACTGTCATCATTTTCACCTACAGTATTTGCTTGAGTTTTAATGACTGTGTCTTGTGCCTTATTATAATTCCAACAATTTTTCTTTGTGTGGCCTAGCTTGCCACAAAACCAACAGGAACCTCTTTTTCCTCTTGATTGCAATCTAGATTTTGACCTCCTTTAATTATTATATTTTCCTCTTTCTTTACTTCTGCCTCTATTACCAACACTTACAACCATTAATGCCTCACCAGATGAGGGTTCCTAATTTTTTCTCTACATATCTTCACTCAGAAGAGTGGCTACAACATCATCGAATTTCAGCTTGCTTTTGGTAGCCATCAAGGTGCTCACTGCCATCACAACACCTTCCCAGCTATTTGGTAAAGAACACAGTAATAAAATAGCTTTTATCTCATCATCCAAATTTATGCCTACAAAAATCAATTGGGTAACTAATGTATTAAATTCATTCAAATGATTGGACATAACCCCTCCTCTCATTTTTAAATTATACTGCTTCATAATAAATACCTTATTGGAGGCAAAAGCCATCTCATACATTGAAGACAATTTGTCCCAAAACTCTTGTGTTGTCTTCTCTACAGAGACATTAAATAAAACATTGTTGGACAGTGATAGGAAAATTGTAGCTATTTCTTTTTTGTCCAGCTCCTCCCATTCTTCATTAGATAGAGATCCTTTCCCTTTGGTTTTTCCAACTAATGCATTTGAAAGGTCTTGTTTGATGAGAAGGGATTTCATCTGCACTTTCCAAAGGCCAAAATTTTGTCTTACAAACCTTTCTATTTTCCACTTTTCTGCATCTTCCATGGCTGTAGAAGTTCTTCACAATTTCCTGCACCAAATTTCTCCAACCTGCTCTAATACTAATTGTTGAATATAATTTGTAGAATTTAAGTGAAAAAGAATTACAAAAAATAAAGGATTAAAATCAATCACAAAATATGAACACCATATTTATCATGGTTCACCATTAATTTAATGGCTACGTCCACACTCAGGGATTATCTCTTATTATTCTCAAGTTCTGAATTGATTACATATTCAGCCACCAACATATTTATAAAACAATCTCCAACAAATATTTGGAAAAATCAATTCGAAATATACAACTTCTAAATTGGCCAACACATGACAATTGAAGTAATTACAAAATGAGAAAGCATTTTGAATTAAAGGAGAAACTTGCTAATTTGGGCTTCACTGAACCCAACAATATTTGCTCAGAAAAATTGTGACACCTCTACTTTCAGAGGCATGATTGATTTGCAGTTTCTGGTGTTTCATTCTTTGACCAGCTCACATTGAATCCTTCATGGCGTTTCATCTCCAAGCTCGCGAACCAGGCAAGTGTGAGGCGTGAAACTCAGCGTGGAGGAACTCAGCATGGAGAGAGGCAGAAGCCTATTCCTTGTGGGAGGCACGTGGCAAGTCTGGAGGTCACATTTGAATTTTCTAAAGAGCTACAGTTTACATCTACAAACCATGCCCTCTACAGTGCTTGAAGAAATTTGCAAGCCAGTCTTTCATTCTCCACACTCAGCTACACTTGCATCTGACAAGGGAGAAAGCAGTAGCACTATGGCATGAGAGTCAAATGTTCCCACGCACTAGCATCCACAACAATCACATGGATCTCACAAGTGGTGTCTTCATAGTTGTAGACCTCAAATCTTCCATTCACCCAAATCTACCTCTGCTACCAATAATTGAGCAGTTTGGGGCCATAAAAATGCACCAAAAATCTGCCCCGCATAGTCTCTCAAGTACAAAATCATATGAAAGCTCTTCTTAGCTTTTGACTTAGTCAATTGTCAGCACTCCTCTTCAATCGGTCCACCTCTCCACTCCAAACACACTTGGCATATTATCCCTATTGACTATGGTCAAATACTCTCTTTTTTCCCCTTTATAAAGAAGGAAAAATTTTGTACTAACTACTAGCATTTATGTTCAATTATTTGTGGTTATTTAACTTCTATGGTTTAGTTAAATTATCCACATTAACATAGTGGTTTTGATCAAATTCAAAAGTTTGTATAAAAAAGGGGAGAGGAAATTTGTTTTGCTATGGGTAAAAATTTGTAAAAGAGGAAGGCAAGTTTTTTTTACAATGAATGTGGCAAAGAAAAGTGTTTTGTTGTGCCCTTAGCACACATGCATCGCTTAGAACAAGGACCCTTTTTTTCACCTTGTCGGTCATTTTTGTTTACCTCATTTTTGCGGTTCCCCTTTTTGATGTGTCGAATGGTCAATGTTGCATTAAGGACCCACCATAACCCAATTCATGCCTTCCCCTTTGGTTTTTGTCAAGGTCGGCTCGTGGAATCCCTTTGTAGTTTGTCCTCGCTATCACTTCGCCCTTCCGGCCCGCATTTGATTCCTCACTGGTTTCACTTCATCAACCTGCTGTTTCCTTGAAGGGCGTCCGCTTCCGGCCCTCGGTTCTGTCTGTTTCCAAGCCTTCAAACCCCGGAAACCTTTCCGTAGCATGTTTTCAATCCCAGTCCTGCTCCATCTTGGGTTCTCGTCTGTTTTCACTATTCGCATCTTTTGTGACTTCCCCTGCGGGCGCCCCGCCGGACTCTTTCCTGGCCGCTGTCAAATTTTACATTGAATCAACTTTTCGCCGGGCCAGACACTGCAATAAATGTGAATATTCATGGCGGTTAGTAAAATTCCCACTGACTCCATCATTTCTATCTCACAGATTAAAGCGAATCTGGACAACCCGCCATTTGAGCCTCCACCGCCTTCGACATCATCATCACGCCGCCACCCTTAGCATCATTTCATCTATCGTAGGTGGATCCCACATCTCCCCGCATTGCGTGTTTGAGGTAGGCCATCCGTTTGCCCTTCCTGAGCTTCATTTCATGATTTTGAGATATTTAAATGAATGAACAATCATTAAGAGGGCATAGGGTAG
>VDFB02197663.1:0-10360 GCA_007258455.2 Sequoia sempervirens | reverse complement strand
TTTTTTTGTATTTTTACTTGTTTTCGGATAGGCTTTCTAATGCTATGCATAGAATTTGTGCAAATGTAGACTGTTGATTGGCTCTGTCAATTGTTCACCTTCAAGAGTAGTTAACTGATATGCTTTGGAACCAAATGATGCTATGACGATGTAAGGGCCCAGCCAATTGGGCTCAAATTTTCCTGGCTTTTCTCTATCTGACTAATTCTTGGGATTTTGCATGAGAACTAGATCACCAATGTCAAACTTTTGAGTCATCACCCTTTTGTTATAACTTCTGCATAGACGATTTTGGTATGCTTGCAAATGATTCAATGCATTGTGTCTGCATTCATCTAGCATTTCTAACTCATGCAGTCTTGATTGTCTGTATTCTTCATCAGTGGTAAGGCCTTTCATGGAGACTCGCAAAGATGGAATTTCAACCTCTATGGGAAAGATGGCTTCGGCTCCGAAGACAAGGGTGAAAGGCGTGGCACCGGTGGGGGTACGGATGCTTGTGCGATATGCCTACAAAGCAGGGTTGAGTTGGATGTGCCAGTCACGGCCAGCGTCATTAACAGTCTTTTTAAGAATTTTGATAATGGTTTTATTAGATGCCTCAGCTTGATCGTTTCCTTGTGGGTAATAAGGTGTGGAAAAGCGGTGATTGATATGGAAACATTGCCACAGTTCACGAACCTCCTAATTTTTTAAGGGACGACCATTATCCGTGATGATGGATTATGGAATGCCATACCGAAAAATGATGTAATTGAGGATGAACTTGGAGATCTATTTTTTGATAATGTAAGTGAGTGGAATGGCCTCTATCCACTTAGTAAAATATTCAGTGGCGGTGATAATGAATTTATGTCCATTGGAGGATGTGGGGTGAATCTTGCCCACGAGATCAAGTCCCCATTGTGCGAAAGGCCAAGGAGAAGTGATAGGCCTTAACTCTTTTGTTGGAGCATGAATCAAATCACTATGAATCTGACATTGGCGACATGTTCTTACAAATTCTAGTGCATCCTTTTCTAGTGTCGGCCAATAGTACCCAAGCCTTGTAATCTTTTTAGCTAAGGTCGGGCCACTCGAATGGGACCCACATACCCTCATGCACTTCCCATAAGGTCATTTTTGCTTCATTAGTGTCAAGACAATGGAGAAGGGTATTATCAAAGCTACGACGGTAAAGGGTGTCGCTGATGATGGTATAACATGCAGCTTTGTGGATAAAGGACTTCCTTTGGTTATTAGAAAGGTTTTGAGGAAGGATTTGTGAATGAAGTTAGTCAAAAGTATCCTTATACCAGGGGGAACTGGAACCAACAAGCTCACAGACCATTTTGGATTCGGGGACATCATAAGTAGGAACCAATAACTGCTCAACCAAAAACTCAAATTGTGGGACATTGTTGGGAATATCAAGCAAAGATCTGATTGTTGCTATAGCATCAGCAGCCTTGTTTTGTGTTCTTGGAATCAATTCAAAGGATAGCCTATGAAAATATGTTAGAAAACTATCAACCATCCGTTTATAAGGGATTAGCTTCTCATCTTTGGTTTCGTACTCATCATTGACTTGGTTGATAACTAACTAAGAATCACCGAGGACTTGCAAATTCCTGATTTTCCACTTGATAGCCATTCGAAGTCCTGTAATTAGTGCTTCATACTCTGCCATGTTATTAGTGCATGGAAATGCAATGCAGAATGACCTTGGGATGGAATATCCTTGTGGAGTAATGAATAGTATTCCAACTCCTGAGCCATGGTTAGTGTGAGATCCATCAAAGTATAATTGCCAAGGCTGTTGGGGCTCTGCTTGAAATACGAACTCATTTGGAAATTCTATTATAAGAGGATGGCTATCTGGTATTGCAACATCTGCAAGCTGGTCTGCTATTACATGTCCTTTGATGGCTTTCCGCTCGACATATTGAATATCATATTCATTGAGGACTGTGACCCATTTTGCCAAACGTCCTGTCAGTGCTGCTCGACTCAAGAGGTACTTCAAGGGATCGATCTTGGCTACCAAGTGTGTCTTATGATTTAACGTGTAATGCCTTAATTTTTGGGTTGCGAATACAACTTCCAAACAAGCACATTCAATAGGTGTTAATTTAGCTCATACCCCACCAGTGTTCGACTAATATAATATATGGCTCGTTCTTTTTCTTCATAGTCATTATGTGCTAGTAATGCCCCCAGTGCTGAAGTAGTTGTAGAGATGTACATAATTAATGGTTTTCCTTGGATGGGAGGCATGAGAACTGGAGGTGACAATAAGTATTGTTTAATCTGGTTGAATGCTTCCTGACACTTATTTGTCCACACAAAGGGGATCCCTTTGCGTAGAAGATACTGAAATGGTTGACACCTATCCGCAAGTTGAGTGATGAACCATCTGATAGATTGAAGCCTGCCTTGTAGTGTTCTTAGGTCACTGATTCGCTTAGGAGGAGGCATATCCAATATAGCTCTAACTTTGGCGGGGTCAACTTCAATGCCTCTACGGGAGACTATGTACCCCAACAACTTGCCTGATGTTACACCAAAAACACACTTTTTTGGGTTTAACCGGACCTTATACTCTTCCAGCCTCCTGAACACTTTGTCTAATACTAAAAGGTGGTCTTTTCTTGTCAATGACTTTTCCAGAAGGTCATCCACATAGTCCTCCATTAATGTGTGCATCATGTCATGGAATATTGTTGTCATTGCCCTTTGATATGTAGCACCTGCATTTTTAAGACCAAACGGCATTACAGTCCAACAGTATGTACACCAAGGGCATGTGAAAGCAGTTTTGTGTTGGTCTTCAGGGGCAATACGAATCTGATTATAACTAGAAAAACCATCCATAAGGGACAACATCTCATATCCAGTTGTAAGGTCCACAATGATATCGATATTCAGCAGAGGGAAATCATCTTTAGGGCATGCTTTATTGAGATCTCGGAAGTCTGTGCATATGCGAATCTATCCAGTAGGCTTGGTGACAGGGATGAGGTTGGATATCCATTCAGCATAGTCAATTGACCTGATAAAACCTACATCCAATAACTTTTTGAGTTCAACTTTAACCAACAATGCAACTTGAGGGTGCATTTTTCTTAGCTTTTGTTTTACTGGCTTGGTATTTGGCAATAATGGCAAGTGATGTAACACTAACTCAGGATCTAACCCTGGCATATCAGCATAAGACCATTGGAAGTTTATCTTGCGTTCTAAGAAGAACTTTTGAAATTCTGGGTGTTCAACTTCTGTCAATGATGTCGCAAAGAGAACCATTTTGGGGTCCTCCACAGTAGCTATATTAACTGGTATGGTGTCTTCTACGAGCATTGCTGATTTTTCTCTATGGGGAGAAAGTCCAATCCTCCACCCTTAGGTGCCTCAGGGAGGTTTTCACCCTCGGGTACGTCCTTTATTTTTACTATTTTGTCGTCAGAAGGTGCCTTTCGGTTTTCACCTAGAGACGTGTCATTTTTTGTTTTATTTTTCTTTTTAATTTTGTGAATAGAGGATGGTACAGTCTCCCCGAAATAAGCAGCACAATCCAAGTCAATAGAAAATCCAGCTTTGTGATCCCCACTTGGAATGCCTTCACGTAGTCCTAGAAATTTTGCTAAAGCCTTATCATTTTGAAAAGTGTCCATTACTGGTGGGCCTTGTTGGTTCCAGTCAATTAGGTCAGGGTAAACTAAGGATATTCCATCATCAGCATTTGCAAATTGAGGAGATGACACAGAGAGCATGCAAATGGATGCCGAGACATTAAAAATGAAGTTGTCATCATCTGGCTCTATGTCAGATTCTATCCAGTATTCTCCTTCGCTTGTTTCATACTCACCAATGAAGTAAGGGACAAAGGGAGTAGTATTAGAGTCAGGATCAGTAGTGGCAAGTGATGGCTCAGGCGATTTTGAATGATGGTCATCAGCTTGGGAGGATTGGGTTGGTATGTCAGGGCTAGGATGAATGGGAATAGAATATGATCTGGACTTGACATCATTTGGTGTTGTATCGATCTTAAACATTTTCCAGAATCATTCCTCAAATGTAGGCTCGCTAGGTTCAAGGAATAATTCGTCAAGGCAGTAGTCACTTAAGGATCGTTGAAAGCCAAATTCCCATTCGTGAGAGTCAGTTTTAGAGGAGGTGTCCTCAGTTGTCTCAACACAGTCTGAAGCATACACTAACTCACATGGAAGCACATTGGTACTTGGATCGCCAGATTCACGTGGACCTAACCCTAACCCAAGATGTTTTGGTCTTTCTGAAACTAATAGTGGCTCACGCCTTCCATTTTTATCCTTGCCAAGACCACTTTTTCCATCATAACCTTTTTCTTTTATCATGTTGTATCCTTTTCCATATATTGTTACTGGCAAGGGAGTTAAGTCTCATGGTTCTCTATAAATCCAGGATAGTATATCATCTGTGTCCTCTTGACTCATTTCACCCCACTTTATGAAAAATGTATTTGGAGGAACCCTGAAAGTTTCTTTTGCTTGTATTCTAAAACAAGGTTTTCCATAGACCTAGGGAGACTTGGGCATCTTGGTTATGCAATAGGCCTTATTCAGCTTGTACTCTCCACATCCTTGATCCTGAATCTGGAACCTTGAGTCGACGCTTGGGGTGATACATGAAGTGGAAGGTGTTATGGAGATGGTCATGGTGGGGGAAGAAGCAGTAGTGGATGTGGTTGGTGAAGAGGCAGGAGAATTCACGAGTGTTGAGGGATCAATGAATTTGGAAGACAAAGATGTTAGAGCTTCCCTATTGATAGGGACTTGACGTTCTGAGACACCCTGTAAGTTGGTGCAATATTGGAATGGATCAGGGCCTCTATATGTAGTAATATCAGTTCCTTCAAAAGGAAACTTCAAGCAATGGTGATATGTGGAGGGAATGGCTTTTAGAGCATGGATCCAAGGTCGACCAAGTAAAATGTTGTATGGTAGGTCCAAATCCAAAACTTGACAAGTGGTGTCAACAATGACTGGCCCGATCCGAACTGGGAGTGTAATTACACCCCAAGAGGAACGTTCTTCATCATCATATGCCTTGATAACAATGCTTCTTGTGGCATCTATGCAAGCATCAAAAAATCCTAATGCCTTGACCAATTTTAAGGAACATATATTTACTCCTGCTCCACCATCTACTAAGACTCGTCTGACCTAATGTTTATGAACAAGGACTTTGATATGAAGGGCATCATTATGGTTGGATTTGGATGACGAATAGTCTTGGTCAAAAAAGGTGATATGGTGGGGCGTCATGAGATATCCTACCATGGCTTCGAATTGGCTAACATCAATATCTTGGGGAACGGAGGATTCTTGCAGTGTTTTGTCTAGGATGGCCTTATGGGCAGGCGAGATGTGTAACAAC
Source organism: Sequoia sempervirens (assembly GCA_007258455.2). Lineage (NCBI taxonomy): Eukaryota > Viridiplantae > Streptophyta > Pinopsida > Cupressales > Cupressaceae > Sequoia > Sequoia sempervirens. The sequence continues at coordinate 4,966 of VDFB02197663.1, read as the reverse complement.
TAAAGAATAGAGATTTGTGTGGGTGTTTTTCCAAGCTAGTCAATAAGATTAAAGTTTCCTTTAGGTTGGGATTGCTTGATTTGTGGATGTGATTGTGACTATGAAGTGGGCGGGCCAGCTATTGTTACCTTTGGTTGTCTAGGGGGAGGAGGGACGACTATGGTGACCTTTCCGCTGCGAGTGGTGACATTACATTCAGGGACCTTTCTAATGGTGACCATGCAGACATGTTCCTGAGTTGTTCTAATGTGATGTATAATAGGTCCCCCGGTATAGTCGTACCCAATACGAGCAAGGTTGGCTTGAGTATTGTTATTAAGGTTTGACGTAGAAGGGTTTCTTGAACCATGATCCTGTAGTGGGTTCTTGTGTATTGTATTATCCACATTAGAAGCAAACTGTGGCCTACCAACTTCAATGATACGCTTTTCAATAAGGTCTTGTACCAAATTTTTCAATTGTTTATTGGAAGATTTTTTGTGTCCTTTTATTTGGTGATAGTCACGAAATGCATTATCATCCCACCAAGATGGTTTAAACTACCCAAGGTCGTATGGTTTGGGGTCCTGAAGTGTGATGACACCATTCTAAATGAATTTCTTGAGGACTTCATCAATAGGTTCACCCAAAGGGGTATATGTGTGACTTCTAGGGAATTGTCTTGGTTGTCTAGGCTTCCCTTGAATTTGATTGTTTTGATTGCCTTGGTTATTCTAATTTGTATGGATAGCATTAGCAGCATAGGTTTGTGTCATCATCTATGTGTTTTGCAGTTGTGTCCCTTTTAGAGTAATCATAGGACCCATAGTGTTGACAACCTTAGCATCAACTACACCATCATTGGTGACATGTTTCTTCTTAACCCAAAATTTTATTTTGTCAGCAGAAGGAGGGTTTGCATTTGTGCTTTTAGGACCACATTTTAGTCTTCCTTCGACTATGAGGGCTTGTTCAACTTGGACACCTCATTCAACTAGGTTCGCAAAAGTTGTGCAACAATGAACATGCAAGCCATTTTTAGTGGGCCTAATAATGTTTGTATGAACATTTCAACCTTTTCCTTTTCAGGTATGTCTATATGACAGCAACTCGCTAGGCCCCTCCATTTTTGAAAGAATGGTAAAAAGGTTTCACCTGAATCTTCTTGTGTGAGCTGGCATAGATTGGTAATGGAGGTGTCTGTGTCAATGTTGTATGTGTAATTTTTCATGAATTTTTTAGCAAGTTCTTTCCATGATTGAATTCCAGGTTGCAGTGTATAGAACCATTCTAGGGCTAGTCCTGCAAGGATTTTAGGAAACAGTCGCATTAGATATGTGTGCTCATGAGCGATATCCACACAACTTGTTACAAACTCTCTGATGTGGTCAAGTGGATTTGTTTTACCCTTGTATTTGTTGAAGTTTGGAGCCACATAACCATGTGGAAATGGTGGCATGTACAACATTGTATCAAAAGGATATGGACATAAGTCATATGGCATTTGCATCTTCTTGTCAGAGGTTTTCATATTTTCCATTTGTTTTTGAAGGTCATCCACTTTTGCTAGCAAGGTGTGTACAACGGGATCATTGGTTTCCTGAAAGTAAGGTATGTTTTGCTGATATTGCCAGTTGTGATTGGGGATATGTTGTTGAGTATGAATTTGGGACGATTATGTAGGAATATGTGACCCAACCATGTTTGTCTATATTTGAGGTCCTTGACTTGTTTGATGTCCAAAGGTATGCATTTGTTGCGTCATTTGAGTTCCTTGTCCTTGTTGAAAGAATTGTCTGTGTGGCATGGTAGTGTGTGGTCCTTGAAAGTGTCCATGTGATATATGCGTATTGTGCCCTTGTCCATGTGGGATGTTCATTTGTGATGATGTGTTAATGTTGTGTTGAGGACCTTGGATGAAAACGCGTCATGAATTTTGTCCAAATGGATTAAATGAGGTTCCACTATAAGGATGCGATGAAGATGCCCCCATTGTCATAGATGAAGAACCAATCATAGGATTTGAGGAGGTGGTGCCTACTGATGTAGATGCAAAGGTGGCTCCTATCCTTTGTGAAGATGATGTGGATGTTGTAGGCATGGACTATGAAAAGGTAGCTCCTATCATTTGTGAAGATGATGTGGACATTGTAGGCATGCTCATAGTAGATGTTCCTCCAACAGATGTATTAGTTGAGGTGGAGGTGTTTTGATTTATGGTGCCACTAGATGTCACATTAATGGTGGTAGTAGCAACTTGTGTAGTAATGACAATGTTATTGGTCGAGGTATTGTTTGTGTCATGTTGGGATGTTGTGTTGTGTTGTATGATTAGGAGAGACAGGTCATATGGTATTAATGTCGAAGCCTTTTGGTAATCTTGCACCTTGGTCTAAGAGCATAGCGAGGTATCATTCAGGATCATTCAAGACCAAGTCTTCGACAAATAAAGCTAATTTAGGATTTTGGGCTGCTACCTCTAATTTTTCAATCTAAACTTGTCCATTTTGGTCTCTTTGTATGAATTGTTCAAAAAGTGGATTTTGAAAAGAATTTGACATGTTCATGGAAGATTGTGCATTCAAATTGCAAAATGGGTCATCAAAGATCCAGTCATTGGGATTGGTGTTGATATTTGTGTTGTTGTTAAAGTCTTGTCCAAAGTCTGCCATTTCTCTTTTCTTTCTTTGAAGTCTTGTCTCCACCATCAAAGGAAATTGCTCAAATGAAGATAATGACAATGCAAATATGACACTAGCCTATGTTTTTGTCTTTTTATGTGATAAAGGATGACAATGCAATGAAATGATAATGTGTACCTAAGAAAATGCGAAATGCCGAAAAGCGAAAGTGACAATTATGACTAGGATGACAATGATGAAAAGGTGCAAAATAAGGACTAAGATGATTATGTCGACTAAAGATGCAACTAATGCAAAGTCTAGGTTCAAAATAACAACTAGGATGAATAATGTTTTTGTATTTTTTTGGGAATAAAGTATGCAAGGTATAAACTAGAATGCAATTTGGAGACAAGGATACCTAAACACTCTAAGCTTAGTCTTTGTTTTTTATTTTGGTTACCAAAGGACTTGTTGAAAATGACAAGGTGACAAAGTCAAAAGGACTAGTGAGTTTTCCTAGCTAGACTGCTGAGTTGGGAAGCCTCACAAAAAGTGACAATGATTGAAGATAGAAGTGAATAACGAAGTCCAAGGTAACCTACTTTTGAAAGAAATGATTTTGCAAATTGTGATGAGGTTCACCTAATCCAAAGCATGCAAAGATGAAAACCTAGGGTCAAGCTAATGCTAAGATGATGATTATGAACCTAATGGATAAAAGTAAAATTTGAAAGATTAAGCCTATGATAAAAAATGCGAACTAATGGGAAAAAAATGAAGATTTTGAGCAATTTGAAAGCTGGTTTCTGACAGAGACCTCTTGGAAGAATTGTTTGACCATAGGTTGACAATGTTTAAACTTAGATTCTGGTTTTCATCAGGGTTTTGTTTCTATCAGGAAAATGTGTCGTTTGAGGCAGCGAATACATCACAGTATGGTGGATGTGTTTCAGTCTAAGTGAATGCGGTTGTAATAGTTGTGCCATAGTTTGTTAAAATTGAGTTTTTAGATCTATTGAGAGAAAATCTGATCTGTCAAAGATTGAATGTTTTTTCTAGAAGTGTAAATGTGGTGAACAATGTTTGAAAATCTAGTAAGCACTTGACAAGAACAATGTTTTGGTGTATGCAAACACACATGAGACAAGCACAATCCTAATAGGCCAATAGGCCAAGTGTTTGTATACTTGATATAGTCAATCGATATACCTCTATTGGTGCTAAACACCTTTCCTTCTCGAGATGATAGCTTAGAAGTTTGGTGGTAATCGCCTCCAATTTACTCATTAACGTGAACACTAATCCTCGGATTCTTGCAGCTACTTCCCAAGAACCGCCATTCTACTCAAGGGGATCAGTAGTGAGTATCTTCAGTATAATACTGTAGACGACTATACCAAGCAACGACTAAAAATTGCTGGTATTCTAAAACAAAAGGTGCCCAGTACTCTGCTCAGAGGGCATGATCCATGCGAGAGTCCCTTCGATCCATCTCGCCGGGTCTGATATACATGGATTCTGGCTTTCCTAAGAATCCATCTCTTTATATATACCGTTGGAAGTCCCTCGGGTTCAGGGTGCTACCGGTTTGAGTTGTCCTAGGGTGAGTACTTGTTCCCACTAGAACATACCCAAGTTCTAGAGTTAGTAACCATTTCTCTTACACCCAGGATCACCCAAAAGCTCAAGGGGAGATGATACTTCGATTACTAAATCATAAAGGTTACAAAAAATTAAGTGGGTCTGGCTTTTTGATCACCAAGTTTGCATAGGGTGAGAGCATAATCACATACCACATCAAGCACAATCAAATGCTTGCAAACAAAAGTTGATTTTAGTGCACCAAAAGAAGTGTTCCTAAACTAAAAATCACAAACACATTGTTTGAGAAATGAGTCTTCGACTAATGGAGTTGCAAAATCACAAGTTAGTAGTTTCATAAATATTTGGACCAACGAGAAAGCTGCAAAAAACTAAGTTAGGACAAGAGATTAAAAACCAAACTAAAACTTAAAAGTTAGTAAATAACTAAACTAGAAAATGAAGAGACTAAACTAAACTAAGAAAAATAAATTAAAGAAAACTAAAAACTAAGAGCTCGATTTGTTTTGTTGCTCCAAAAGAAGTAGTTTTTGGGAGCCCAAATCCAAAGCCACGCGCTACAAACATAAGATTAGTAAACAAAAAAAAACTTGAATTAAAATAGCAAACTAAAAATAGTGATAACTTTCTCAAAACTAAATAAAATTTTAAACCGTAGATATCTATGGAAAACTAAGGCATAGACCTTTAAAACCTAGAAAACCTTTTGCAAAATCCTGCAAGACAAAAGTGTTATAAACAAAAGAAAATTTGGATTTGAA
>VDFB02197662.1:0-15158 GCA_007258455.2 Sequoia sempervirens | reverse complement strand
ACCTCTCTACCACTCCCTCTCTCAGGTCTCTCTCTCACTCACTCACTCACTATATCTCAAGTCTCTCCCTCCTACCCCTTCTCCCTCTCTTAGGTCTTTCTCTCACTCACTCACTCCCTTTATCTCTCTCCCCTCCACCCTTAACCCTAAAACCTTAAACCATCTACCCTCTACTCTTAACCCTCCCTCCCTCTATCTCTCTCCCACTCCCTCCTTCTCTCTCTCAAGTATCTTCAATATCCTACCCCCTCTCCCTCTCTTTTTTTAGGTCTCTCTCTCACTTCACTTCACTTCCTCTATCTCCTTAACCCTAAACTCCTAAACTTAAACCTCTGGTAATTTAATTTTTTTAACCCTTCCTTACTTTATCTCTCTCCCACTCCCTCCCTATCTCTCTCTATCTCTCTCAAATTTAGACCGGATATACGATTTATAGCACCAAAATATTACATTTTAAAATGTTTTTCAAATTAGATATTAGACACGAATTGGATATCCAAAAAAAATCGGATATTTGATTTGTATTACTTTGGCTTGGGCATTGCTATGGAGCAATGTACTGATAGCCAACCCAAGAAAAAAGTCAACTCGGGATTTTTTGCCTTTTTTGGCGAGTTCAAAACGCTACTTTTTTCATATTGTCACTTTTTGGCCTATCATGATCTTGCACATATCCAGGTCTAAATCAGGTAGTTGTTATTGCTAAGGTGGATCACTCCTTTCTTCGAAGGCCATACACTTATGATTGGGTCAAGTGTTCTTTTCTTTAGAAAATTCCTATTGCCTTTTTGATAGGTTAATTATCATTTGATTAGATGGGTTATGAAGCACTTATTTCAAAAAAATATCTTTATGAAAGAAGTATATTGGCATGAAATTAAATATGATTTGTATTCCAATGTAAAAACTACAAAGAATGGAAACAATTCTTTCTAACACAAACTATTATGTAGTAGTCAATTAAAATGAAAAAAATATTACTCTATATTAGTTAGGATACACAACTAAGAAAATGATCTAAAGTGACTTATTTATCCTAGAGGAACTAAGTATATAGTATACAAAGAAAACCAACAAACCCACAACTACCCCTATTTTGAAGGAGTTTAGTTTTCTCCCCTTCCTGATCTCGCTAATATTGTCTAATTATTTTAAAGAGATGAAGGGTCATAACACAACTTTATTCAACCCTATAAATAGCTTGGTTAATGAAACTTGACAAAAGCAACAAAACAATTGCTACATTTGGCATTTCATGTTGAATGAAGAGTGGTGACAATAATCTAGTTATAGTTTAATAAAACGCTATTTTTATAAGAAGGGTTGACATTAGAAAGATAAGCGTTACTTATAGTTTAATAAAACACTATTATAGTTTTACCAACATATACTATTGTATGCTTGCATGGCTTCTTAGTTAATATATGGGGAGATAGAGATAGATGGGGAGAGAAAGAGAGAGAGAGAGATAGAGATATATGGGAAGAGAAAGAGAGATGGAGATATATTGGAAGAGAAAGGAAGAGAGGTAAAGATAGAGAGTCGATGGATAGGTGGGATAGGGAGGGAGAGATGATGAGAGATAAAGAGGGGGAAATAGAGAGGGGGGGAGAGAAAGGGATATAGATAAAAAGAGATAGAGATAGAGATATAGAGTAGGATAGATGGAGGGAGAGATGGAGTGAATGAGAGAGAAAGGGGGGAGAGGGAGAGATAGCTCAATAGATAGAGGGGGGAAGAGGGAGTGACATAGATAGTGGGAGATATAGAGATATAGAGAGCAATGGAGAGATATATCAATCACCCTCCCTATATCTCTATCTATTCATCCTTATCTCTTTATCTCTACCCCCTCTCTCTATCTCTTTGTCTCCCTTTTCTATTTGTATGTTTGTCACTATCTCCCTCTCTCTCTATATTTTCTTCCCTATATTTATCTTTGTCTCCTTAAGTGTGCAATGGGTACATTGAAGAGGTCTTAAAGGAGAATTATCATATCTTTAATCAAATGGCATGCTACCTTGAGCATAACTCCCCAAGGACACATGCCATCCTTGGATTGTTGACATGAAACAACCAATCAAAATTTAGTTTCTCTCTCTCATATTAATATATATTACTATTATATTAAATATATATTATATTAATTATATTTTTTATTATATAAAAATATACTTATTATTAATTATTAATTATAATAATTTTATACATATTTAATAATTTTGTTAAAGAATATAATATATAATTATAATAAGTTGAATAATTATATTATTTATTATGTAAAATATAGCTAATATATACTTAACTATATTTTAGAATATTAAAACCTAGCTAAATGGCACCAAAATTTTGAACTTAATTAGCATACTGTAAAACCTAACGAAACCAAGTTGTAGCTTGTCAAATTGGAGAAGTGAAAGGTCAATGCCAGCGCCGAGGAAGAGTTTGGAGTAGTGAAAATAAGGTCAATGTCAACGCCGAGGAAGAGTTTGGAGTAGTGAAAACAAGGTCAATGCCAACGCCGAAGAAGAGTTTGAAGTTAAAACAAGGTCAATACCAACGCCGACAAAGAGTGGAGGAGTGAAAACAAGGTCAATATCAGCGCCGAAGAAGAGTTTGGAGGAGTGAAAACAAGGTCAATACCAGCGCCGAGGAAGAGTTTGGAGTTAAAACAAGGTCAATACCAGCACCAACGAAGAGTTTGGAGGAGTGAAAACAAGGTCAATATCAGCACCGAGGAAGAGTTTGGAAGAGTGAAAACAAGGTCAATACAAGTGCCAAGGACAAGGTTGAGGGAACTCGGGGAAAATCGACGACCAAGGGGCAATGAGTATTGTAAGTTTGGCATCCCCATTCTCTTTAACCCTCAATTTTCATGCCTATTTTCCAAAGATCTTCTCATACATTGGCACCCCCATTCTCGTAAAATGGTATAAGATAAGATAGAAAAAATAAAATAAAATAGCTTAGTCTTTCACATTTTTATCCACCAGCCTCACGTCTTGGAAAAACTCCCATAATCTACCCACATCTTGGTTGAGGTCTAGGATTTCATCACACATAGCCTTCATCACATGAGTCTAAAGCAATTGTAGACTTAGCCCAAGTATATGCTAGGCTAAGGTAGATCTAATGAATGGAAATAGAGGCATACAATTCTTCTTTAATACCTCCACCACAAACATATTCAAGGTGTTGGTTGTTTTTATGGTAAGCAGGTTGATCTTCTAATCTACCTATGGAATTGCCAATTCTAATAAAGGGAGCTCTAGGACATGGACCAACCGGACGAGGATTTTAAAGACCTCCTACACTTTGGGCTCTACAAGACCTAGAGGGTGATCCTCAATGCTTACAACCTCCACCATCATCATAAACAACATTAACAACAACAAGATAATCTCATTTAATAGCTCAACATAATAGGATAATACCGAATAGAATTGGTTGTTTATCAATAATATCAACTATTTGGAGCATGAGATAACTACAACATTTCACAGTATAAGATAGTCATTGATTTGCAATTTGTAGCAAGCTCTAGGTAAAGGAAAACAAATATTGAACCATACGAATAAGTACAACTTAGATCAGTTCCATATATCCATTGGAGGAGTCAAATTTATAAGTATATAAGGGTTTATGACAGATTTAACACATAACATATAAGATCTTTGATAACATTGCTTTACAATCTCATCAATATGTATTCTAACCTAATATTACTTATCAAATCCTTATACAGAACATATCCACCTACAATCCCATTCAAACATTTTAATTAATTCCTTGAATTAAACCTAAAACAAGAATCATACACACCACAACAATAAGATGAACAAAACAACCCTTGATCATTTTATTCAAAATTCAGATATGCTTGTACAATGGAGAGACATGAGTTTGAATTAATCATATCAATTCAAATGTCAGTACTATCATAAAACATCAAATCACCATGAATTCAAAACCTACTACAGAATGACTCAAAACCTAAATTGCATTTTCCCTAAAACCATCAGACTTTACAATTTGCTCTACAACTTCATCTAGACTCGACCAAAAATATCTAACCCATAACCCATACTTCTAGCCTTGAAATCATTCTTATTGAAAAAGGAGGAGAAAAAAAGCATCAGGCCAGAAAGCACACGTGTCACCAGCCAATTGGACCGCCTTGTGATATTCCAAAAATTTGTTACAATAGCAATCTCCCTAGAGAATCTTCCTGTTCATCGTGCCCACTGAGAATTGTTGATGCAGCAACAAAAAATTTCAAGAATTTTGTGCCTAGACTATCACCAAAAAACAAAATTGGAATCTGTTGTAATTGCAACAGCTAATTTTTCAACCGATAGCAGCCTACTCCTTTTCACTCTTCCTTAGTTAAATATACATTTACCCATTTCTAGTACTCTTCATCAGTGGCCAATCAAAATTGATCACCTCATTCACCTTGACACTATAAGGTTTGTACTTAACTGCCACCTGATTCGCTTCTCTTTCAAAAGACTCCAAGAATGAGCTGGTGCTAATGATTTTGTCCATACAGCTCACCAACAAATCATGATCTGAGTTACCCTATTTTTGAGGGTTTTGTAGTCGAAACATGATATAAAGGGTCTCTTACACTTTTTGTGATTATTGTAGCTTGTGTAAGAGGCCCAATTGTTACTGTTGTAATTGTAGGATGCATGAATAGGGCGTAAGATAAGAAATAAAAAAGGTATAGCTATTGTCCTCAATAGTTTTGTGAAGAAAAGCATGTGAAATGAGAGGTTCAAGCCTAGGTTTCAACAAAACATGTATGGGAGATCCGATTTTATAAATTTTTATCCATGTGCAGACCTAATGGGTTGTTTCTGAACACTGAATATAAATGATATACATACACACACATGCATATATATATATATATATATATATGTATGTATGTATGTATGTATGTATGTATGTATGTATGTTTAAATGTAAATGTAAATGCAAATGCAATTATTGGATGGTCTCCTAGAACAATAAATGCAATATATCATTAAAGAAATCTATATCTATATATATAAATATGTATTTTTAAATACGAGTGTAAATGCAAAGAGCATATGGTTTTGTAGTGTTATAGATACAACATATCCATAAATTAATGTAATTGAAATTCTAAAGTCTTCAATACATATAATATGAAATCGATCAAACTATTAAACTACATGAGAAATAAATGAAAACAGTAAATACATATGTATGTGTATTTGTAAATGTAAGTGTAAAATAAATAAGAATAATGAAAATTATAAAAGAATACAAGGAAAGGTCTCCTCCCTTCTTGGTAGTGATAACCTCCTCCACACAACCCTTAAAAATTATGAATAGAGGAATGTAATCTTTGAAGAACTCAAAGTTGATTCTCTCCTACCTGATGCAATTAGTCATTTTATCCTTACAAACATTTATAGTGATTACTAGAGGCACATAAACCAATTCTTCATAATAGAAAAATTTGATCATACTTTTCCAATGATGCCATTATGAGAAAACCTTAGGTTAAATGAATAATTTCTAGCTAAGTTATTTAAATCATGTTCAACCGTATAAGAAAAGACTGATGTTGTGTGTACCTGGATACCATGGAGAAAGACTAGTCTTTGGGCTCTTTCATCAATCATCCTACCTTAAAACATACCAAAAGTCTCCTAGCAATTAGACATAGGAAGATTTAATATGACTTAAAAAAAAACTATTGCCAAAGCGTAAACTTATGATGACTTAACCAAGCCTAGTACACACTCCTTCCCCGTTAACCACTTGGACATATGGAAATTAAATGTAAATTTTCTGCTATTTTTAGTCATGTAGGTGTCCAATAAACCACTTGGTGGTGTTTCCCTTCAAGTTTATTTACTTGAATGAAGAGAAAAGTCATTTGATTACAATTAGAGAATACATTTGAGTCCTTGATTGTGTAATTGGTGGACCATAGTCACATTTAACACTTGATACAAAGTTTGGGAGTTAAAAAATTAAGTAGATTTGATTTGTGATGGGCACATTTGGACGGTAGTAACAATAGCTTACAATCTATCAAGACTCGATTACCTTATAACCTGTGAAATTCTAGCGATGAAATGATAAATTTATCATAATGTCACCTTGAGATCACATCACAATGAAAGAACTTCATCCAACATCCTTATGAGTGCAGGTACCACCAAATAGGTATTTGTCAGATCTATCTTCCTCAAGCAAAGGAAATTCAGGAAGAGAAGAGGAAAGCAAGACATGTAGTATGTCTAAAAGAGGGAGATCAACTAGAGGTCAAAATATTAGAAGAAAATTTTGTAAACGCATGAAATTTTTTCTTGCTAGAGGGGGGTCATGTTCTTATGATGATGAGAGCATAGGCAACATTGAGGTGCCCTTGAGGTACAAATATCTATGGAAACAATGGGTACCCAAGGAACTTCCTCCAATAAACACTGATTTTTGTGTCAACGAGAGGATATATCGCATAGCACCATCGTTATTACATGGTTTGGGCCTCTTTTGCATGGACGACATAAAGGTTTGTTACGACAAAGTTACTGAATTGATGTAGTATGTCGAACCCTGTTACAGTTACAAAGATTGGATGCAACTAGTTTGATATACACGAAGTATGCATAGGTATGCACTGTCAGCAAATTATATACAACTAAAAGATAAGGATCAAAATAAAGGAGTGGCTATGTACATTGACGGAAGGCCAAAAGCATCAGGGAATATTGCAGGGTTTATAAATAGTACATGACTGATCAACAAATAAGCAACCCAATTGCATATTCAAGGTGCGAAGGAAATCGTGTATTTGTATTGCGCGATAAAATCAATAACTGCAAGGAAGAGTTGCTAATCGACACAATTTGAATCGCTTAGTTACAACACAGTTACTATGGGGGTGGTACTTACTATGTACCATTTTACCCAACCTCTAATTAATGACTCCAATATACCATTTTATTCTTATGTTTTTTTTCGTAAGTCTATTGGTTTCATTTCGGTAATGTTTTTTTATATTTAATTTGTGTCACAGCAGGACATTGATCGTACAGAGAAGACTCTGGCCCAAAGCATAGTTCGCGATGTATCTTTAGGCACTTCTACCCGACAGGTTTACCTCATTGTAATTGTATAAATTAGATACAAGCAAAATTTTTTATTATTATGTTTTTTTCATAAGTTTATTGGATTAATTTTGATAATATTTTTAATATTCTTGTTGTAGTCGACTAATCGGGGAAAGGCACCAACAGTAGAGGAGAGCATCCATAGTGAGGTGCAGTCAATATTTTGTGATGATGACATCGCTTATTCAGCAAACCCTCTCGATACGATAAAGAAGATCAAAAAAAAATGCAATGAAGAAATGGTTAAGTTGATATTCATAATGCCTCAAATAGATGAGATAAGAGAGAGGGTTAAAATATTGTCTGAGAGATTACAAAACTTGCAAGTTGTCATGAGGTCTTTAATTATAACATAAGTTCACTCATGGTTTTATATTTTGTACTCTTTTATGTCATGAACTAAAATATGTGTTGTTTTTATAGGGTTATTTGCCTCCTCATGATGCTCCTGGCCATAATCAGGGTACTGCAAGTGTTGCCTGAGGAGTAAGGGTTGGTACAAGTGTCCATCCTGATCTTCCTACGCATACATCACATCATCTGACCCCATCATTCGTGCCTATATTATCGTCTGAAATGTCGGCAACACATACCATGCAAGCATCCGTTAATGCACCCTCTGGCAGCAAACACATACCAGAACATGTGTCAGGACATGTACCTGGGGATGCAGAGGCCATTAGTACTGGTGATGTTTTAGTAACATTTCCTAGATCTTCCCGTATTACTAGTATGGGAACATTTCCGGTCACACTTGTAGTGACCGAGGATTTCGTTCCCATAAAGATAGAGGTCCCAGGTACTTTGAAATGTTTTAATTATTATTATATATAATCCAATTGAAATTTACTTATTGATCGCTCTTTTTAGACTATTGACCCCATGATCATTTTGCAGGAAATGATGTTTTTTATAAACATCTAAGTGATATTACATTGGAGCTCTTTGGGCCCACCATACGTATACGGTGGAATGCCCAAAATCAAGATTTAAAAGATGAGCTCATTAACCATTTAGTTGTGTTGTTCGGTGATAAAACATTCAACCGAACCAAGGTCCTTAAGAAAGTTGGTACCTATCTAAAGTACATGCTAGGACCAATATAGTCACATTTAGAGAAGAACAAAAGTAATGAAAGCATCCTCACATGATTCCAGAGAGTGGAAAGACTCATGCTCCGATGGAAAGGGAGAAGATCAAAAGAAAAAAGAAAGACACCATCAGCCAAGGAAGGTGTATACATCCACAATGTAATTATATACTGATTACTCTTCTTTTACATAATCTAACGATTTCAAACTTTTCATAGGCTGCCCAACACATCGGGCGCAATAAGCAGCATCAGAAGCACGAAGAGTAACAAACTTGGCTCTGGTGGTTATATGAAATTAGCCGCACGAATTGTAAGTATCAATAAATAAAATATTGCATCCAAATTATAATAAATTGAAAACAATTTTGGTTTTACCACACCATAGAAGCAAAATTCATGATCTTATGCAAAAAAGTAGGGCTCTGAATTCAACAGAGTTCCCACATAAGAGGACCTAAGGATTTCTTTCCAGCAAGGTTATGGAGCCGTGGTTGAATGCCTAAGAGTCTTGACTGGGCAAACACAATTTTCCATTGCATCTGACACGCAGGTAAATAAACTCAAAAAAGTTTATTTAAAATTGAATACTTGTGCAATTTATTCAATATTAATTTCCACCATAAAGTAATTACATGCCTATTTGTTTTAAACGTTCAAGCAATGATAATAATGCACATGACATTGGAATGCAGTCTAGTGAGGGTGGAGCACAATGTGCAGATGAAGGTCATGGTGTTCATCTCGGCATTTTGTATACGTTGAAGACATCGCTCTGTGGTAAGCATCAAGTAATATGGGATGCGGGCCCCATCAGGTAAAGAGGACCACTCTAAAGTTATTTTTAAACATATTTAATTGCAATTGGTGTATTAATTAATGAACCTTTCAGCTTCAAGTAACACGTAGAAGGTGATCAACGTGGTTAAGTTTACGACAGCTGTGGTAAGACGTGAATACGACGTCTATCAAGAAAGAGGACCACCCCTACATTTTCTTAAACATATTTAATTTCAATCGGTATTAATTAACGTAACCTTGCTTCAACCACAGACAGCATTTGCATGCTCAGCACGTTGAACACGGTAGCCTATAACAAAATTTGGTGAATACGACGCTTTAATCTATCGCGTGAAAGAATCCACTCTAATATTCTTTTAATTAATGAAATATTTGTAAATAATAATAATACAACATATAAGTTTAACATTTCTTTCTTGTTGTAGTGACCCCCTCAGGGCCGCCCACGCCACGAAGCAGACGACCAGTGTACACATTACAAGACACGAGCAGAGGCGAACAACTAAAAGCCGAGTGATGATATTGATTTAGAAAACGGCGGTTCACCTTTATGTAGCTTTAAAAGTTAAAACAAAAAAAAACGATTGTAATCATATCACTTAATAACCATATTTTTGATAATATGTAAAACCGAAAGCATCGAAAAATTATAATAAGTAACGGTCAAACGTGGATATGTTAATTAATGAATGTTATATGTTAATGAATGAATGCTATATGTTATTAATGGATGAATGAATGATTAATGCTATACGATTGGGTATGGGGAATTGAGAGTGATATGAGGGGGGGGAGGGGCCAAATGAGCTTCCACTATCATGCGGTTGGCCCTATTACGTAGAAAATATTAAACTATTCTCTCAAAAACGTTATAGCTCTCAATAAGCGAATGCACTTTTCAATATAAAGAATGCATCATTTGAAGCATCAAACCAATATGCAGCATATTTGAAAGAAAGTTAACTTTCACTCACATGGTGGCGTAAAAATAATTTTGTATACCCCTGAATCCATGCTTTGCATCATAATTTGAAGTTGTTTTCATTCCAATGTTTTGAGTTTAGTTTGTTTGTATGGCTTTGTATGAATACCACATTGTGTTGTGTGTGGATTTGGTTTCAAAGCTTTGTTTCTTCTATTTTTAGTGGTGACATAACTCTAAAATTTGACTTTGTGCATAACAGGTTAGTGGAAAAATTGACAGCTTTGAAGGGTTTAGAGGCTCGATTGAGATAGATACACGGATATTTGGATCCTTTTGTTGATATGGGAGGCTTCTAATTTAACCACATTAATTTTGTACCATCTGCAGGTATGCAAAAGTTTCTCTACTTACATTCATTCTTGATCATAAATGTTGTAAATGATATTAATGCTTCAAACTTAAGATTCGTTTCATTGTTATAACGATCAAAATGTTATACTTTGCTATTCATTCAAGCATTCTCTTGCCCCCTACCCTTTTCTCTCTCCCCCCTCCTTTTAAGAATTTTCTTTGTCATAAAAGATTCACATTTTTGTCTCATTTACACAAATTTATCCGAAGTGCTAAGAGTGAATAAAGATATGTAAAATATGGTGGATTATGTCTAAACAACAACTTTCCATCTTATAGCTAATTAAATCCTTAATATTTGAATAGTTTAGAGCTCGAATAATGCTTGTATATGCATGTGTAGCAATAAAGGAGCCTATGTGAAGATCAAAATTTAAAACATCACTTTGGTATTTTTCCTTAGGCAGTGAAATGATATTTGAGTAATACAAACCTACACACATTGGATATTTTCTCAAGATTGCATTGAAAAAAAAAAAAAAAATTTTATACCCACCCTGGCCGTGTGGTATTACGGAGGCATATATAATATTGGTTTCTAGGTTTATTTTGTAAGTAGTTAATTTCACAGAGGAAGACTAAAATCTTCTTAATGTCCTGTGTCAGGTGTGAAAGCATATGAATCACTTGCTGAAGGCACCATTTTGTATTCATCCAAAAACCGGTTTGTTCTTTTTTTTGTATGTTTCTTGCATGTGTTTTTCTTAGGCTCTAGAGATGTAGCTCAGCTCTTTCCTTTGCACTTTTCATCTATTTTGATGATTATGATTGTCCTCATAATTTTTCATATGGTGATCTGTTTGTAACCTTATTTTTCTGCAATTAATCAATTTGGTAAAACCACTCACACATAATAATTCATTTCAATTAACTTGTAGAAGGTCAATCCATTATTTCATATGTTGCAGGTTGTGTCTATGCGCCAATAAATCCTGATGATTGTGAGAACTTTAATCCTACAATTGTACCCAATCTTTCTCAAGTAAAAGTATTACCTTATTTTATAGTACTTTAAATGGTTAATTGAAGGTGCTTCTTTAGATCCGAGATAGTTGAACCCTGGATTAAAATATGGTATTATATGGGCAATATAATGATAAAACTAAGGTCCATTGAACACAAATTATGAACATAATTTACTGGACTATGAATAGTGTTACAATTATAATTATTTCTCCTTTACCTACCTCTGCATTAATGAAAAAGATAGA
The DNA here is from genome assembly GCA_007258455.2 of Sequoia sempervirens. Taxonomy (NCBI): domain Eukaryota; kingdom Viridiplantae; phylum Streptophyta; class Pinopsida; order Cupressales; family Cupressaceae; genus Sequoia; species Sequoia sempervirens. Next base: position 3,563 of record VDFB02197662.1, on the reverse strand, counting down.
TCCCTATAAATCTAACTGTGAAAGTGTTGAAATCTGCAGTATCTGCAGGACTCGGGAAACTATCAAACATATTCTTTTTGAATGTTTTTATGCTCAAAAAATTTGGTACTAATTCTACCATAAGCTGAAAGTCTGGAATAGCAATGGTAAAATTAATTGGCATGATATTTTGTTTTGTAATTTCAAGCTCAAGTTTGATTGTAACCTATTAAGTAGTCGAAGGAAAGTCCCGGCAACCCCCAAAGTCACAGCGATAAGTTATCATTGGTGAGAATCGTAGCGATACACTTAAGACCGAAGGAATAATTCTCGGGGAGACTCAGAACGTCGGTATGACTACATGACACCATAGCGACATATGATCTATTGGCTATCGGTGAGACTCAGAACATTAATGAGACTGTGTGACACCAAAGCAATATGTAATATTGATTGTCGAAGAGACTCAAGGCGTCGACGAAACTACATGACCTCTTAGCGAGTGTTTAATAAACATGGAAAATGACCAAATAAAATAATTGCCCAATATTTGAATACAAAGGGACGCGACTTGATTGATCTCTCACCAATGGTACATTTCAACGAATATTTAAAAAAAAAAAAATTGCATTATTTCTTCAAAATTTTGACAAACACAATCAACGAATCACCGAAAAGGTCTGACGAAGTTGCTATAGCTACGACGAAGGCTTCGTCATAACTCCTTGTACATTTCGTCGCAATTTCGACGAAGTCCACCGACGAACCACAGAAAAGGTCTGACGAAGTTGCTTGGCTGCGATGAAGGCTTCATCGTGACTCCTTGGCCATTTCGTCACCATTTCGACAAAGTCCACCGACGAAACATAGAAAAGGTCCAACGAAGTTGCTTGGCTACGACGAAGGCTTCGTCGTAACTCCTTGGCCATTTCATCGCACTTTCGACGCAGTTCACTGACGAACCACAAAAAAGGTTTGATGAAGTTGCTTGGCTGCAACAAAGGCTTCGTCGTAACTCCTTGGCCATTTCATCGCAATTTCGATGAATGGCACCGATGAATCACATAAAGGCCCGACGAAATTGCTTAGCTGCGACGAAGGCTTCGTCGTAAATACTTTCCCATTTCATCAAAATGGCGACGAACTTCAGGTGTTCTTTCGACGCCCATTTCGTCGATATTCCGACAAACATCTGAGTCATTTTATGATGCGGACGACCGACGAATTTGCGCCGTTAGTTCGACGTTTAATTCGTAGTTGGACGTGCAACGAAAATGTTTTCATCATTTCGTCACTTTTCCGACAAAGATTTGTCGAACCACCGATGAACGTCCGTTGGAAAATGGTGTCAAATTCAGTAGTGTGACAACAAATTCGTTTTCTAAAAATTGAAGTGTTAAAGAAGCATTGTCTCACATCGGAGGGACAACTCAAGCAAAGAAGAGAGAAAGATGAAGGGAAAGCAAAAAGGAAAAAAATGCAAACAGAGGACACAAGGGGATCTGGTTTAGCGGGGTCAGATCTATCCGAGCTCATATAATAATAGGTAATCGCAATGCAAGGTGAAAGATCATCAATCCCTAATCAGATTAGAAAGAATGCACAGAAAACAAAGTAAAAATAAAAAAACGGGTCAACATGGAAGGGAAGCCTAAATTCCCCCAACACTTTGCATCGTCCCCAATTTGTCAAAAATTAATCACAAACATGGAAGAATGATGATACAAATAGAAGAAGGTTTACGACACAAAAACCACGCATGTATCCAAGCACCAACAGGGGTGATGAGGGTCATCCAGGCACACAGAGCAGGGGTACAGGGGAGCACATCACAAAACACACACACACACAAGATCAAGAAAAGGGGCCTCTGCCTAACACTAATCAGTCAAGAGTTCATCCACTTCCCAATCTAGATCCTCATAAGGGGAAGGAGGACAAACCTGCAAGGGTGGAATGTTAAGAGGCAGAGCATTTGGCCCTTCCGCAACAAGGGCCAAGGAAGAGGGCCCCTCAAGGTCCTCTCCACCGAACTCCTATGGAGTCAAAGTCAGCGATTTTGCGAAGATCGCCGACAAGGCTGGGACTTCATCCATAGAATTAAACATGCATCCCATAGGAGCACCATGCCTATTCTCAGCGAACAAGGCAGGCTATGCCTGAGGTTCACCGCTAAGTTCGTTGAATGACTCAAGAACGGTGACAAACTCAGGTGAAGTCAGGACTGGTTCTGTCACAAGGACAGAACAAGTCATCACAGGACCACTTTGCGAAGAAGGTGGGCCCTTGTTACATCCTCCGTTGCTAGAAGGACTAGCCTCCACCTCTTTCTTCTTTGGAGGAGATGAACTACCCACAGACGAAGCTAGGGGTGCAGAGGAAGAGGAGGAAATAACCGCAATGGATACGACCGAAGTATTAACCATATCCACGGGCTTTGGGAAGGGCTGAATATCTAGAATGACATCAGTAAAGGCGGCTCTGCCAAAGGAGCAATAAACACCTGTACCCATTTAGGGTTAGGCGCATTCGAGCTCGTAACAGAAGCCGAGAGAAAATCAGATTGAAGAGGAACAAAAGGAAGGGAGGAAGAAGACGCTACAGGAGGTCCTAAAATAGGAGCGGTCATTCCTTCCTCTTGTTGTGAGGCGGCCTACTCGGCCAAGAGAGCCTTTCGCCAAAGCTTGCACTATCATGCAAGGCAGTTTCTACAACTTTTGGAGTTAGAAGTCGGGGCTTGCGAAGGGACAAGAGGTGCCTGCTCAACCATAGGAATGTCCACTACAATCATTTCAGGCGGAGGAACAGGTTCCGGTATGGGAGCAGGGGGAGCAGGCTTAGGAGCGACAAAAGGAGTCAACTCGAGAGCCTCGGCAGTAGGCCTCTTTCTGCTCACTGCCTTAGGAGCAAGAGCGGTAGGAGGTCACAGAGGCCAAGACAAGGAGGACTCTCCTTGGGAGACCTTCCTTTCATACCGAGCAGGTCTAGGCTCTGTTGGCAAAACAAGAAGCTCGAGCGTAGGACGCTTAGGCTTTCACCAAGTGGGCACTGAAGGGTTCTCCTCCAAACGAGGAGCAGAACCTAATGGTACCATAGTTGAACGAGAAGAAGTGTCAGACTAGGCAGTGGAAGAGGAAGGAGGATCACAGGACCACTTCTCTTCTTTTCTCTTTCAAGTCTTAGCGGCATCGCTGTCAGCCTTCAAACAAGCCTTATGCGAGATAGTGTAAGGCAAGGGAGGGTACCTTACTTTCAGACTTAGATGCCCTTTCTTATAGTTTTGATATGTTTTATGCAAAAGGTTTGTCCTAGACGGAAGGGGACCCATCAGCGCAGGCCATGGGTGATCTAGAGAGTAGCTACCATGTGCAACCGGCAGTCTATAACCAATGTCGTGGATCACGTGCATAGAACCTCCATGGATAAATTTTAAACATTTATGCACGATGGAGGGCACTGTGTTCATCGCTACCAACCAAGGGATACCCAATTTCACTCTGAAGAGTTCAAATCTAGGGATTATATCAAACAAGAGATTCACAGACTTAGGTCCAACTAAGACCAATAGAACAACACTACCCAAA
>VDFB02197659.1:0-25155 GCA_007258455.2 Sequoia sempervirens | reverse complement strand
TTAATGTAAAGGCGGACTTTAAGAAGAAAAACGCATTTCTGATAATGAAAGGCAGTAAGAAAAAACGCGTTTTAATGAAAGACATCAAAAATACTAACAGAAATACAAAGACAAACAATGGCGAGGCATTAAAAGAAGAAAAATGCGTGGTAAATGAGAAACGCGTTTTATAACAGACATAAAAAACAAAACGTGGAATGCAGAAGACAATAACATTGATAAATAAAATAAAACGCCTATAAATGACAGTAAAACATTAAAAGAAAGAGGGAAAAATGCGAATCATACCTGGAGATGAGTTGTAATACGCGAAAATGCAGAAACAAAACCCTAGACGCGTCCAAAAACAAAGAAGGCAATGGCTATTTACTGGTAAAAGTCCGAATTTCGGGCCTTAAGGTCGACAAAATCTCCATGAAATGAGGAAATAAATGCAAAGAACAATTCAACCAGTTCGAATCTGAGAAGAATCGGATTTTTCAGAAGCTTTCACAAAAAAATACCATCAAAGTCATGAATCGGGTTTTTTATGAAACTTTACATGCTCTTTTTTTAAAATCGGGTTTTTGAAGCAAAATAACAATTTTGCCTTAAGCAAATTCGCACTTTCCAGATCAAAAAACAATTTTCATTTTAACAAAAATGAACATTTGAAAAAAAATTTGAACTTTTCAAATCATTTAAGCAAAATCGGGTTTTTAAGGCACTTTAACAATTTTGCTTTTTTGTCAAAATAAAAGGACTTTAACAAAAATCGGGTTTTTTAATAACTTAAGCAATTTCGGGTTTTTCAAACACTTTAGCAATTTTGCTTTGGAGTCTAAATTTCCCTATTTGCTGAGTTGCTCAGAAAACCCGAAATTGATGAAAAAGACACCAAAAACAACTCAAAAATCGACGAAAACGGAAACGTAAAGGGGAAAAAGAGTAGCCCAAAGGTTAATCAACCTAAAACAGAGATTTTCCACCCTTTGCACCTCGTAATGCGTGCCTTAGAGAAGAAAAATCTCAAGTTTTAAGAAAATTTTGATTGGTTACCTAAATTTTTAAACGAGTTAAAAATTTAGGATAACAAGAATATGTAATAATATCTAGGAACGAAATGATGTTTAAAATAAAGTGTAATCCTAGCTTGTGTTATTAGGTTAACATTAGGAAGCTCTCTCCTAGGATAAAGAATTCCGGAAATAGGAGATAGGATAGCAAACACTTGCTTAAAAACTCATTTCTAGTAAACTGTTTGAGGTAGGTAGTCTGGGGTAAACTGAACCCACTGAAGGACACGACCTACGCGTAGAGTAAGGTAGCCCGAAGGCAAATCGGCCCTGAGTAGTGTAGTGATAGATGACTTATCAGTCGTTTACTGAATCAAACACTATGGCCATAGTAATGTAATGTACCTACATCCTCTTTGTTTAGGAAGATGATTACATTGTCAGTTCACAGTGATCCAAAACACATATACTAGGTTGGGATTGTAAGGCACAAGAATCTAGTAATGTAGGACACGACACTATGCTCAGTTGGTTAACGGAATCGGTCACTCAACCAATCTCTTCGACGAAGGGAGGGCCATTCATTGAAAAATGAATGTGCGGGGGACCGCATTATTAGTCCGTGGTTGGCGGAAAAGCACCCAAGTGATATTTCTCCTCCACAACTTGACAACCGAAGAACCAAGATTTGCAAGGGAAGAACCTGGACCGTCTTACTTCTATTTGTGCAAAAGCTTTTAAAGCTGTGTATGTATTCTTATACTCTTATACTGTGTTATTCAAATGAAAAGTTAAAGTTATTTAAATTGGAAAAGTTTGAAATCATATTTAGATGTTGTACTTTATTTCAAAAGAAAAGAAAAATTTTGTTATGTTGTTGTTTACTCGTTTACTTTGGTTAAAAGTTGTAAAAGATAGAAATTTTTTTTACGTAGATGTCGGGTCGTTACATGTGGTATCAGAGCTACCAGGTTTGTACTCTGGAACCTATGAGCTCACTTATCCTTCCAACATAAATCTCATGTTGTGAAAATACTTGTGTCAGGATGGTGCATATCAGAATGACAGCACGAAAGTCTGTTATCGGAAATGAGCGCTACCTAAAGGCCAAGAAGGAAAAAGAAGCTATCGTTAGAACTATCCAAGGAACCAATTATGACAACGCAATCTGGTTGAGCGATACAGAAACCTTCAGTCATGCACTTTCTCGAATCAGTCTTGAGAAGAGAAAGATGAAGATGGAAACAATGTATAACTACCTTCCTGTAATGCAACCTGAGGAATCTGATATGTTACCACTCTCCAGAGATGTGCCATCCGAAGAAAGTACAAATCTTGCACTTGTCTTTAGGGATCCAAGGGTTCAACCTTTAGCTGAGATTATTGAAATTTCTTCGAGTAACGAGTCTGAAGGCTATACACCTAAGACACCACCTATGGAGAAATGGTCTCACGAACAAATGTCTGCGAACATTGTTGATGAGCACCATAACGACATTGCTTTTACGAATTATGTATCGTAATAACAACCGGGCGATACTACCCGTTGATGTGTTTTTTCGTGGACTTACCAACACAGTAATAAAGTTGCCAACGCTTCCTATTCTCTCTTGATCAAAGTATTCCGCACGCTAAGATTGCCAGAAAGTTCGTGCGTTCACCCCCAAGGTTCCTTAAGTGCGAATAGGCTCAGTTTGGCTCGATGTGATTTGCTGGTATTTCAAGGGGACTTACAGAATTGTTCGGCAGCTGAGAAAGGAATTCAAATGCTCGGAAGATTTATCTAAGAAGTGCGGGTTTCTATTCAACCGTAAAGCATCAATTGAAAAGGTGTAGGGCCTAAGTAGTTTATGTTCTATTCTAAAATGCGTGATATGTGGAGCTTCACTTCACACTTCAACCGGATTTCACCTAGCCTGGCCGGACAGCCTCGCAAGAAAATCGGTGCACCTTCAAGGAAATAGCAAAGGTATTCAAGTTATGGTTCAACATACATACACCATCAGAACAACGCATATAAGTATGTAAACCACAACCGAAGTTAAACACAAGATAATGTCCAGTTGACCACGCAAGGCAGACTTATCATCAACAAGCCGCTAGTGGTATGGAATAAAACGAAGCTATCTCAATAAAACACCACACACCGAAGTAAGCTATTTGTATGAACTAAGCTACTTGGATACGAAAGGAAGAAGAAACTTTGCTAGCATTTCAAGACAAGACGACTCCATCATCAATGAAAAGATCTATTATCATAAAATGTGTTACACAATAATCTTCAAAAGTTTTCAAAGGGAAAAACTTTTCTCTTCTCCAAATTATGCAAAATGCTCTATGTCAATACTGCTACTTCTAAGTTGTCCCTCTACTCTTAATTCTACCGATCCTCTCACCGCTCTACTTTCTAATGAATTACAAAATGAGGGACTCTTATAGCTAGCCAAGTCCCAAAAGACGGCTAGGTTACACCAATAGAGGGCTGTAATCGTACAAATTCTAAATAATATTGCCCTCTAAACCGCCACAGAGGAGAGTACAAATGCCCATAATGTCCACCACCTCATCATCCTTCTAGAAGATTCCATTTGTAGACTGCTCACAATCGCCTTCGGATCTTCTTCTTGGCGTTGTTCTTTGATTTCCTTCCACTTGAGGGTTTTCTATCTTCGCCACTTCGAATTATACTAAGTCTTAACACTTAGCCATTTTCTTGCAAATTTTCCTCCTTCGAGATTGTAACTCATCTTCATCGTGCTTCCACTTCAAGTCATCACACTAAGTCATCATTGTTTGGCCTCGACGTTCCTCCTGCAAAACAAGCAAGGAGAAGGGGTATTAGAATACTTCATGATATAAACTTAACTCACTTACCTGATTTTCATGCTTTGATCTCCAAGCGTTTGTCGCCAACTTTGTGTTCAAGTTCATGCCTTAGCCAAATTTTAATCCATCTTCTTCAAAGGCGTATCATCCTTTTGACAATATCAACTTCGAGAAATTTGTTTCACCTTAGAGCTCATTAACCTTTGAACTATCCTCACTTAAGGATTGAAGCAAATTCACCTAGGCGCTTTCTTTCTAAATTCATCACTGAGGATCACCTTTGAAAAACACATTTTCTTCATTTTTGCCTTAGAAAATTTTCACATCTTCCTTAGGAAATTCATCAACCTGGCGCCCATCAAAAATATCCATCCTGAAGGCCGCAGCAAAGCATGGAAGGCTTTAAAATCAACTCCTCATCGACAATCTTCGATACCCAGAAGAAAATTTTCTCCAGAACGCATCGAACCCATGGGTCCCCAACGAACGGGTTCATTTAATTTCCTTGAATTTTGAACCTTAGAAAATATTCTTTCAACAATTTTGTTCTCGTTCTTCGATCCCCTCTGAGAATCTTGCTCTGACTTGGAAATTTTTTATCAATCTTGTGGAGGTGACGTTCACTGACTTCATCTCTGGCAACTCATCTGTGCTTCAAGGAAAAATCCATCACCTCAGAGTTCTAGGCGTTTTTCTAAGGGAGAAAATATCTTGTGCCTTAGAAAATTTTTGAATCACTCTGGAAAAATTTTGCCTTGGAAATTTTTCACCTTAAAATTTTGGCTGGTGAGCAAGACATCAACTTCACTTAGAAAATTTTATTCATAGAGGTGCCTGGCACATTTTATTTTTCTAACCACCACTTCGCATTTTACTTCACACTTGAAAGGCAATATTCCAACATCTTAGAGAAAATTTTAAAAAAAAGTCATCTCATACATACTTCTTCACCACGCCTTAGAAAATTTTAACACCTCACATGTCTTAGGAAATTTTCTAACACCTTCTCACTTTACTTTGGGCGCATATCACTTGCCATGGAGAAAATGCTAAATTTCAATGCCTTGCACTTATCATTCCACCCTCAACACTTCACTCATTTGCTACGCCCCACCTCATATTCATTTAACATGGCGCATAGCACTTGAAGAGGTGATTTAAAAAATCACGCCTTACCACATATCCCTTCACCACGCCTTAGAAAATATTTCTAACACTCTCCACTCTAGGCGCATAACACTTGATGAAGAAAAACGTCTAGCACATCACCTTTTACCACGCCTTGGAATATTTTTTAATCAGTTTTCACCTCACTTACCAGCTTGCATTTACCTTTACCATCCTAACTTGGGCGCATTTAGGCATGTCTATTGGATGACTCTTCAACTTCCGCTTTTGTCTTCACTTGAGCTTGTTTGGGCGCATTTCCACCTTGGTGAGGGATAAGAATCTTTGACTAGTTGACCCTTTTATTTCTTGAGCGCATTTTACCCATGAAGGAGGATGAACCTTCAACGCCTAGCTGGTGACTTTTCACCTTCTCCATTTTTGTCTTCATGTGGCCCCATTTGGGCGCATTTTGCCATGGGAGAAGGATAGACTTGTTGACTCCTTTGACCACTTGCTTGTTGGGCGCATTTAGCATAGGGAGGTGGATGAAGCATTTACAACGCCTTGACTTGCTTTTTCAAACTTACTCCACCATGCAGCTTGGGCGCATTTCACATAGGGTAAAGGATAAAGCTTGCTGACTGCTTTGACTTTTCTCATGCTTGGCGCATTTAGGCATGCATGAAGGATGGCGCAAATGGAGGGTGGTGGAGGATTTCTCCACGCCTTAGAAATTTTTTCCAACTTCCCTTCAATTTCCCTTGGGCGCATTTTGACATGCCTACTGGATAAACGTGTTGACTTTTCTTTGACCACCTGTGCTTTGGGCGCATTTTCATGCTTGTGAAGGATGGGCGCATTTGGGTGAGGGTGGCGGATTTTTCATACTTAGAATTTTTTCAACTTTCCTTCTTTCACTTTGGGCGCATTTTGCCCCTGCTGCAGGATGAAAACCTTTGACTTTTGTTTGACTTTTATCACCTTGGGCGCATTTTGCCCTGTGTGAAGGATGAACTCACACTTAGAAATTTTAATGCCTCTTGCTGAGATGGGCGCATTTTCCTATGCCTGCTGGACGAGACTCCAGACTTAGACAAATTTTTATCATCCTCGCCAGCCTACGTGCCCTGCTATTTATAGTAAGTTCTCTGAATTTGCGCCTCTGAAGCTCGGAATGGCTTGAAATTTCAAACGTAGCATCCTCCTGACTTTATCAACTTGTCGGCACTGCTACTTTTGATCACCCTGCTATTTTTAGCCTGTTTTTGAAGGTGGCTTACTATAAATAGTAAGCTCTTGATTCTGATAGCTCCCAAGCTCCGATCGAGTTGAAATTTTGATGAGGCGCTCCTCACCACGCGGACTGGCCGGGTCAAGTAATCGACGAGATGCACTTGATTTAATGGCTTGCCAAGCTTCACCGACTTACTATAAATAGTAAGTGCTCCGCTTGACTTGAAATCACCACCAGATAGCCCTGGCGATCACTGGACGCAGCTGGCTTCTGCAACGGATTTTGAAGATTTTACTCTTTGATTTATTTTAGTTCAAGTTGGAAACCCTAGCTTTGCACTGCATGACAAAAGATCTCTCATGGTTCTCGCTTTCATGACTGACGTACTGGATTTTGAATCGGCCGGTATACGCCTGGGCATACCGCTAAAAATAGCAAGTTCCTTACCGAGTGAGAATCCTTTTGTTTGCATGTCACACCATCACGTAGGTCTCAAAAAACCCACCAGAATCACCCGGCCATGCAAAGCAAGAAAAGCCGACATGCAACCCTAAAATAGCCTCTACAATCCTAAAAGTGATCATCTCACATGTTATATCGTCACATAACTTCAAAACCTGTATGAATATCCAGACATGCAAAGAAAAACTCTGCATCTGGACCCTGAAATTTGCCCTGGAAGCCGGACTGCTAAAAATAGTAAGTTGTCTGTTTTCGCTCAAATTTGGCATGCAAGCAACCTGATGTACTCTGAATGCCGTGTGATGATCGGAACCTCAAAATAGCTGACGAATTGTCCTGAATAGCAGACTTACTAAAAATAGTAAGTACCTCAGAATTTGATGAAATTTGGCTGGAAGGCTGCTGGATGCCTGCTGACAACACTGTTAGGCTCAATTTTCAACATATTCATTTTACTTGACCCTTTATGACCTCAAACTGACCAGGAAGACTCAAACCCTAATTTTCAGACTTGGCCAAACTCACGTTTAAACTCAAAGACGGGAACGTCCCCAGGAAGGCAGACAGCAGAAAAGAGAGACAACAACAAAATGACCGAACAGCAAAGCCAAAATTAGGGGGTCCCCATTTGCAATGGGGCGATGTGTGAAAAACGTCACAACACTACCCATTTTGGGATAGGTATGAACAAATTAGAGATGAGGAAAACGAAAGAGAACAACAATTCTCTCAATCCGTAGGATACACCCCCTTAAGTTACGAATCTGAGAGTGAATCTTACTCTCCCCTTGACTTTTTGAAAAGTCCTATGTAATCATCGGAATATTAATTCCTATTATATGAATAAAGCTAAATATGCCATGCAATTAGTGCAGTCATCACAAGAAAGAGGGAATGATGAGGATGCCAACAATACACCACATCAACAATAATGTTTATCATTATTTCATAATATGGAATTTAATTTGTAAGGAGCCTTAAAGTTTCTGAGAATTTTAAAGGTTTTTTTAACCTCCAATTTTCAATTATTTTTCAAGAAATAATTACTCTTGCATGTGCATATATTGATCATGATGTTACGAGGATTTTTTTTCTTGGGATGTATCTTTTTTAAAGTATAGGAGACAAGAAAGAACATATTTTATTTTGTCAATTTTGAAAAGATGTAAGTTTGTGAGCATATAGTTGTGGACATTTGAAATGAAATCTATTATGATCTGTGCATTATGATTAGTTTCGTTAGTTATTATATTCCTATGTGAATGTAAGAACTATTTTAAGTGTTCAACCTTCTCAAGTTGACAATTATCTTTAAAATTGATAAACTTAATGGTTCATATTCTTTGGAACAAAAATTAGCCTGTGTTTTAATTAGTTTCATGGATAATTGGTTTTCTAAAAAGATATAAAATTTCACTGGAGGTGTAGATCATTCTGTAGATCTTATTAAATGTCAATAATATCCGACCTTTCATTTCTTTCTAGTAAAAAGAACACCTATGGTAGGTTCTAAATTTAGAAAAGAATAAATTTCTATCTGACGAGGGAGCTGTACTTATAAAAGTTTAGAGGGGAATTATTTCTATGAGAAATAATTTTCCCAACTGTTGGTAGACAATTATTCCTACATTTGGGCATTAGAGGGAATAATTTACAAATTTTTGATGGCGAATAATCTGTTAACCAACACTCATAAGGAGCTAATGTATTGATCTCATTTGAACTCAACTGCTTGTTTGGATCATAGCTGTAAACTGTCTTCAAATATTAAAAAAGGGTGTCATTTTAACCTCTTGAAACACTTTAAAAAATTTAGTTTACCTTATTTGCAAATGCAAAAGACAAAAATCATCCATTCTTACTAAAATTTCGTTCTTGTTTGTCATTCCACATGTATAGAGTTCAAGATTGATAGATAATTGAATGTTATAAACTAGTTGGGACAAAGATTACAATGGAAACCGAATATAGGTATGTGGGCTGACACTATTTCAAAATAGACCAAAGTTTTTGGATATGGAAGTATGCCAAAATGATACTTCAACTTTTAGGTGGTGAGGTATATGTTTGTGTTATATATATATATATATATATATATATATTGTTTGTTTGAAATGTGCTGTTTTTCAAATTTTCTTCCATAGGGATTATACTGGCAACCAATTCTATCTTTGTGGGTTGACATTACTTTAAAACAAATGAAAGTTCTCTATTGTGGAAGTAATCAAAATAATACTTTTGAAAGGAATTTTGTAGCAACAATATACCATTTCCACATAATCCTTATTAGAGAAAAATAAAGTATCAAAAATCCACAATGCAAAAGAATAACAAACATGCCACAAGATAACACTAGATGTAACTTGGGAAAACCCTTTCAAGGGAAAAATTAACGTCCAAAAGCACCCACATACTCAATGGATTATCTTAATAAACAAGATTACAATACACTTGTAGAGTCTCCATGCAAAGCCTCTAAAGCATGAAGCACCCTAGTTGCATTCCTTCATGTGAACAAGCAAATAAGAACCATGTAGTCACACATCCCAATCCTTGCTTCCTCTAGGACCACATATGCAACCTACAAGAGATGCTGAATCCAACCTTAGCCAACAAGTCTAAGATTACACTAGCTAGCCTCAATAACTTCACATGTGCTTGCTTTTATAAGAAAAACTTGCACAAAAGTGCTAACTGGTATTACATAAATCACGTACCTCAAAACCATAAGCTCACTCGACCATGACACAAAACTAAATATTTGTACTTGTTGATGTGATTTTTGTGACTGCACCAATCAGCAGAACAAAGTATCCAAAGGCGACTCCATTCTCTCTTGATCAAAGTATTCCGTACGCGAAGATTGCAAGAAAGATCGTACGTTCAACTCCAAGGTTCCGATAATGCAATAGAATACCCTCAGTTGGTTCGTTGTGATTTGTTGTTTTCACGAGGGGACTTACACATTTGTTCACAAGTTTCTAGCAGCTGACAGCAGGTTAATGATGGAAGGGGATTTTCGTAATGAGAATGATTTGGCAATGAGGTACGTATTTCCTAATACTAACCAAAAGTAAACTGAATTGAATGGCTGCAAAGATTAGAAAATTTAAGTTTTATCCTAAAGCAGGATGTGGGATCAACTTCAACAGACTTCAACCAGACTTTGCTTCGCCTCGCTTTGGACAACCTCCACAAAGTCGGTGCAATCTTCAAGGGAGCAGCAAGGGGTTTTCAAGTCATAGTTCAACATAAAGACACCATCAAGACGATGCATGCCAAGACGTGAATCATAACCGAAGTTAGGCTTGTAAATTTTTCCAGTTGACCACACAAGGAAAACTTGTCGTCAGCAAGCTGCTAGTGGTATGGATTAGAACGAAGCTGCCTTGATTAAACACCACAATCCACAACTAACATCTACTTGCATGAAAATGAAAATTACTTTAATCTAAGCTACTTGAAGTAGAAGGGGTGAAGAAATCTTGCTAGCTGCTCATAACAAAAGACGAATTCACCATCAATGAAAGCTCTCTTTATTATGATAGTTTTCACAACAATCTCTTACAAAGTTCTCAAGGGAAAACTTTCCTTCTCCTTCAAACTATGCTATGCTAACAAACTATGCTAAGCTATCTCTCTGCTCTAACAGAATGTCTACTCTCTACTGATCTAATAATGTACAAATGAAGGGGGATGTCCCTTTATATAGCTGGCCAAGTCCAATGGACGGCTCAGATTACAATCAAATGGAGGGCTCAGATTAAACCACATCAGCCCTAACCCTAAAAACCACCACCAAGAAGAGTGAAGTAATAAATAAGCAATTAATGTCCATCTTCTAGAAGGCTCTTGTCTGGAAACGCGTTCGCATTGTTCTTTCTCCGACTACAAACGGCCTGAGTTTGGTCAACACTGCTTCAACTCCTTGAATGGATATGGCAAGCACGTTCCTAATTTGAAACTTCAGGACTGTAACTTTTTTAACCTGTTTGATGGTGATTTTCCTCCTTGCCACCAGTGTGCCTGCGTTGGGTGCAACGCTTAGCCATTTCTGATAACATCTCCCTTCATGGTTTGGGCGCAAATGAGACATCATGGAGGAGCTTGAAACACATAACTTCATCTCTTCCAAGGTTGTAACGTTGTTTTAGGGTGTTTGCTCTATCATCCTTAGCCTTGAGGGTATTTTAGTGCTTGAAGATGACTCTTTAACGCCTAGGTCTTCATCATTTCTTCATCCTCATCTTGAAGGATTCTCCAATCTTGGACTCGACTCGTTCTCCCTTACCACTCGCCTTGGCCTTAGTGTTCACCTTGCAAAACAAGCAAGAGAAGAGCATCAGAACACTTCATAATATAAATTCACCTCACTTACCTGATTTTCATGCTTTGACTTCCAAGGTCTAAGTGATCTCCGGATCTGATAGGGTTCATCACTTTTCTCTAGCAAACTTTGCCTTCTTCATAGCCTTTCAACACTTGTGCATTTAGGGACCTATTATGGAGTTTGTGCCTTAGAAATTTCTCCACCTTGAGGGCGCATTTGGAAACTTGATGCTTCATCTGCAAATTTTTCGTGCCTAAGAAAAATTTCATTTCCTACTTGTGAGCGTGTTTCACCTCATCAACATTTTTCAACATAATTTATCCTTATGGTGATAATAGACTTAGGCATTTTCATATTTTATTCCTTTGCCTTAGAAAATTCTTATTTTCTCTGGAAAATTTCATCAAGCAGGCACCTGAGTAAAATCTCCATCTTAAAGTCTCAGGCAAGGCGTAAAAAGTTTTAAAATCATCTCCTTGTCAAAGATATCCGGTACCCAGAAGAAAATTCCCTTCAGAAAGCATCAAATTCATGGGTCTACGAACAAAGGAGTTCATTTAATTTTTTTGAATTTTAACCTTAGAAAAATATTTTCATCAAAATTCATCTTCATTCATCACCTCTAGGTGTATTCTTCTTGCTTGGCCTTGAAAATTTTCATCATCCTGAAGCCGGCACATTCTGACATATCCTCTGCCAATTCATCCTTGCCTCAGAAAATTTCATCACCTCCATCAAACTTAGGCGTATTTTCCTAGAGGTGGAATTTTATGCCTTAGAAAAAATTTCCTCATCACTATGAACATGGGCGCATATGAGGGGTCAAGGAGGAAATTTTGAATTTTTCCTTAGATATTTTTCTCCATTCATTCTCTAGTCATGGTGCATTTTGCATGGGGTAGAGGAATTAACAATTCTTAACACATTTTCTTTTTTAGAAAGCCACCACCTCTAACATCCTTGGGCGCATTTTACATGTTGAGGAGGAATTAACACCCTAGAATATTTCTTAACTTCACCTTGCACTTGGGCGCATTTTGCATATTGAGGAGGATTCAACTTCCAACGCCTTAGTCACTTTCTTGCACACCTCTAGGGATGGGCGCATTTAGCATGTTGAGGGGGAATTTTTCACACTTAGCATATTTTTCTTCACACTCCATAGCCTAGCAGGTTGGGTGCATATGGGACCCCAAGGAAGATTTAACTTTTCACAACCTTTTCAACGTCCTTCAAAGCAAGATGACATGGGCGCATTCAAGGGGTCAAGTAGGAACTTTGACTACTTTTGTCCTTTTCCTAGTTCTCTTGGGCACATATAGGGGGTAGAGGTGGAATTTTATCAACACTTAGAAACTTTTTATCCACCTAGCATCTTGGAGATGGGCGCATTTCATGACCCCAACAGGAATATCCAACACTTGGACAATTTTTCAAAAGCCAACACCTTCAACATGTTTGGTTGCACTTGGGGGTAGGAGCAGGAACTTATCAATGACTTAGAAAATTTTTCCATAACCACTTAGCAAGTTGGGCGCATTTAGGGGTAGGAGGAGGATTTAACTTCAATGCCTTAGAATTTTTTTCATCACCACCTTGAGATGAGGGGACATTTTGGGGGTCCTGTAGGAAGTTTGACACTTAGAATTTTTTTTCCATCACCTTCTCAAGCTGAGGGCACACTTTGGGGGTCCTGCAGGAATAACCCATGCCTTAGAAAATTTTTCCAGCTTCTACCAGCTTGAGGGCGCATTTTGGGGGTCCTGCAGGAATAACTCACTTGAAACTTTTTCCATCCCCTTGCCATTCTTATCTTGGGTGCATTTTGGGGGTCCTGTAGGAATAACTCACTTGAAACTTTTTCCATCCCCTTGCCATTCTTATCTTGGGCACATTTGACAAGGTGAGCAGGAATTTCTTCAGACTTAGACATTTCTCAACTTGCTCGCCCCTATTTACTATATTTAGTAAGCCCTCTGATTTTCATACCTCTGAAGCTTGGATTGATTTGAAATTCGCACCACAGGATCTTCATGATCAAGTTGATCTGTTCACACTACCATCTCATGCTGACTTGCTATTTATAGCATGTTTCTGGAGGTGTTTTACTATTTATAGTAGCTACTTGATTTCGAGACTTCCACAACTACGTTCAGCTTGAAATTTGAATGACGTGACCCTCATGGGATGACTTGCCTGTTCACACTGGCGCTTGCTGCCGACTTACTATTTATAGCCTGTTTCATAAGTGCCTTACTATAAGTAGTAAGTGATTCGATTTCCTTCAAATTTTACCAGTGGATAGCTTGAAAGATATTGATCGCAATGGGATACACTGGTTTTCGAAAATTCTGGCATTTGACCCCTCATTTTAGGCCCCGAAGCTGGAAACCCTAATTTGACTTGCATGTCGATCAAATGATCTCCATTTGACCCCGTTTCCGTTGCACTTTGCTCTGTTCGTGATACTGAGGTGTTGGGTAGCTGCCAGAGTGATCCTGCTAAAAATAGTAAGTTTATGAAAAAGTGATCAACTCTGTTTGCATGTCGCATCACTGCGTAGCTCTTGAAAAACCCATAAAGAATAACCTGACATGCGCTGAAAAGTCCTGCATGCAAACCCTAAAAATAGCCTTTGAAGATAGCTCTTGAAAAAGTCTTGATGCTGGTTTGCATGTTATACCACTGCAAAGCTTTCGAAAAACCCACAAAGAATGTTTAGACATGCGTAGAAAATTCCAACATGCAAACCCTAAAAATAGCCTTCGAAGGCTGAGTGTTGAAAGTCATCATCTCACTTTGCATGTTATATCATCGTGTAGGTCTCTGAAAACCCAGAAATATTCTTCGAACATGCATTGAAAAACTTCGCATGTAAACCCTAAAATCAGCTCCTGAAGGCGATATTTGCTAAAAATAGAAAGTTGTTCGTTTCAGCTCAAAACTTGCAAACAAATAGCTTGACGTGCTTTGGATGCAGTGTAATGATCAGAACTCCAAAACTGCTAAGAAAATGTCTCAAATTAGGCACTTACTAAAAATAGTAAGTTATCCGAGGAATTTGTAATGTCCCTTCGGTGAGTGATCATTTCATTGGCCAGTTGGCCTATTCCAGGAGACCCGTAGAAATGCGGATGGTGAAATTAGGGTTTCCTAATTTGGAGGGGTCTTGCCGAGTTCGGGGATTACTGTTTGCGGATTCTTTCAGGGTTTTGAGAGCTTCCAGGGTGTGTTCAGTTTGGCATTTGGGCAACTGCGAATTTACTATTTTTAGTAAATTCTATTTCTGGCAGTGGACAGTTCGGGTACAGTTCAGTTGGGTCACTTCCTTCAGTTGTTTCAGCTGGCACTTCAGTTCTTGGCCTTGGGCGCATTTTTCTGGGAGAGATAAGTAATTTCATTATAATATTATTATTTTAATATTATACCCCTTGCCTAGCAGTGCAACTTTAAGTTGTTTTTAAAAAGGGGACTTTTGAGGGTCCAGGCGTCATAAGGAGATAAATTATAATTTTAAAATGTCAAATATTGAGACAAGTAAGTGGGACGCCCTTTTGAGAAGATTATTTTATTTTAAAAAGTGAAATGTTTTATTGTTGAAAATGGACGCCATCTTTGGAGGGAAAAGGTGAATTTGAAATTAGGGTTTGGGCGCCCTTGGAAGCTTCTAGATGTTTCTCTCTCGTCTATATAATCAGGCCTCAGCTCTTCATTTGGCATCTTCTGTCTACTACACCGTTATGCTGCTGGATTGTATTCAGGCACTCGCTTCGAGGAAAGCACACCTCCTAGCATTGGCTCATCTTCTTGCTTGAAAGATAGCAACTAGTTGAGAGGTTAGCTTGTATTAGGTTTGAATTGCATTTCTAGTTGAGTAATTGCATTGTTGGAGTTCTAGTTTACATTTTCTGTCATATTTTGATGTTGCTGAATGTCATTGGGGAATGTAAGAATCGCTCATAGCTCATGAAATAAAAATGTTATCATTCTGGGTATTGGATCTTTCAATCTGTTTATGAAGGGCGACCATGCTTGCCAGTTTCCAGATTTTTATTATGTCTCTTTGATTTTATAAAGGAAATTCGCCCTTGCAGCTGGGCCGTACCATCTTGAGGTACATTGGAGTTTGTGCAAAAATAAATAAGGCTTGTTTTGAGTGGTTTAGGGATTGCATCTTGGGCGCCTGCATCAGTATAGTAATCTGCATTTGATCTTTCGTCAATAGGATGTGTTTAGAGTGAGTTATGTGCATTTTAATGAGTTTTCATGCTGCTGTTCTGTATCATTTCTGTCAAAAACAGTCACATCAGATTTGAGAAAGTTCATTGGTGTGTGAGGAGTTGATATTCAGTGAGCTTGGGAGTGTGAAAGGGAGTTCTTAATTTGATATAGCTTTGAAAGGATTCTAATCTTAAGATATTGACAAACTCTCTAATTTATTGTAAGCTGAACAGTAGTACTGTCAGCAATTCTCTCCTCTCATTTGGTATTTACTTGTACTGCCCACTGAATAAGTGGAAGAGGCTGGCTTGCCGCCTTTACTTTCTTGCATTGTAATTTCCTAAGTCTCCGCCATATGGTCGCCTCTTATCCATCACGGATTGAGTAGCACATACTTGGTGTTGAGCTCTTTTCAGTATTGCAATAGATAGGGATCCTCTGACCGAATGCTCGTCGTTCGCCGGCGCATCTCTGGTTAGAGTTCTTGTTCAGCATTTACTTTGAGATCCTCTGACCAATGCTCACACCTTGCCCGCATCGGGATCCTGGTGTACATTCTGGTTAGAGTTACTTTCTGCATCGTTTTGGTTTATGCTAACCTTAACGGGTGCATGTTGCATTGTAATCTTTTATGAAAAACAAAAAAAAAATTGGTCCGGTCATTCATTCAATGAAATTTTGTTGGGAACCTGTTGGAAGCATGCTGACTGCATTGCCAAACTCATATTTCAATTTATTCACTCCATTTGACTTCAAACTGACCAGAAGACTCAAAACCCTAATTCTCGGACTTAGCCAAAATTTCACGTTCAAGCTCAAAGGCGGGCACATCCCTGGAAAGCAAACAGCAAAAAGAGACAGAGAGAGAGAGAGACAAAACCAAAGCCAAAAGACAAGGAATGGAGCAAAAATTAGGGGGTCCCCATTTTGAATGGGGTGATGTGTGAAAAGGTCACAACAGTACTAAGTTTTCCAAATAATAAATATTTTTCCAATGTAACACTCATAGTAAATATTTATCCCAATTTTTCATACGACATATAGCTTGTTTTCTCGAGAGTGTCTAACCCATGTGATATCCACATCTCTAGGATGCACCACAAATAATATTTATTTTTTATTAGCATTATTATTATGCAAGGTGTACAACAAACCTTTCTCAACAATTTAAAGTTTCAAGTAGTGGGGTATATGCATGGGTTTGTTGTTGGTGTGATGTGAGGTATACAAGCTCATACACGCAAGTGAAAGCCTGTTTGTGTGGCATTTTTGGAGTGGGCAATCAAATGGTATACTTGTTCCACCATCTCAAGTGATAGATTATATTATAGCATAGGAGCAAGTAGATGAAGCAACAATTCACCCTTTGGCAAAGGACCTTGGTCATTGAAGCCCCCTCTACACCCATCTATTCCTAAAGTTGTGGTAGAGAGCCACTCATTTTTAGTCACACCTAAAGAAGAGGCCCACTTTACATAAGAGATTAAAGAGACCAGAGGAAAAGGAATTTTAAAATGAATCCCATAAGATTGTCAATCAACAATTGTGTAAATTTCCCTTTTGCATACCCTCACCTTAGAAAATCAAACCCGAAGGCGAAATTCCACATCACCCATCCGAAATGCATCCACTTGACGCCTGATTTGTGTGTCGGTGGGGAATATTTGTCGGGGACGCGAGCGTGCCGCACTATCATCCCTAACAAATTCCTGCCTCCAAAGTTTGCAGGAACGTTACACTCATTGGGGACGAATTGTAACACCTTTGTGTTGACCAGCCGACCCGAAAATAGCTTTTTCCCTCTCATTTTGGTCTTCAAATGCATCCATTTCACTATCATTCCATCTTCTACACACTCATTTGATCTTCTTCACGATTCTAGCAATTCACTTGATCTTTGTTGCATCCTTGAGCATTACAACAGTTTTGTTGCTCCATCAACTTCATTGAGAACATGTTGTGCTACCACAGAAGCTGTGAGTTTGGAGTCTTGCGAGACCTCCCTTCGTCACAGTTGCGGCCATGTTGACTTTGCCAAGCTCGTTGTCTTGCATTCACCCTTAATTGGCCTTGAGTGCCTTTGGGTGGAGGTGGTATTGCTTCACATTCCTTCTTGTTGTGGTTTGATAGAGTAGCATCGTATCTTTTGTAGCTTCAGTACTTTCCTTTCTCTTTCCTTTATTGTATTTTCCACACCGTGGCTTTCTTGGTTGTTCATAGAGGTGGAAACACCAAAGCGGGGGTTTGACTGAGGCAAACACCTATACAACCCAACATTTTTCCCTCTCTTGCTTGTGTGTAGGTGAACGTGTGTGTGGAGCTCACTGGCGGACTAGAGCTCTACTGAGTTGATATTCATCACCCTTGTTTTCATCTATCTTCTTTATCATTTACGTAGCTACTTTTCGTACTTCATAGTTCTGTTTATTTCGTTAGAACTAGTTAGCAAAGTAGTTAGTAGGTTCTCTAGTATTTTACATTGTATTTCACTCTTTTTGGCCGTACAAACGCTAGCACGCTGTGTTGTCGTCCTAGACCCGCACTGCCGTCCTTGGACAAAGAGTTGTCTGAGGTGCAATTTGAACTCTAGAAACTGGCTCATCTAGCCTCATTTAGGTTTTCGGATCTGTAGAGTGATATAAGCACTTGAGAGTGCTCTTCATTCTCGATCCTTATCCTAAACACGTTACCGTTACCTTGAGGTAAGTTAGGGCAGCTGAAATATACCGAGCCAATTTTTTCGTTTTTTTCGAATAACAGATTACAACATTCAAGCAAGTGCACCCGTTAAGGTTAGATGGATAAACCGAAACGTGCAAGAAAGTAAACTCAAGATACAGAAGGGAACTCAACGTCAAGTATGTGCTACCCAATCCAAGGCGGAGTGAGGGGCGACCATATGACGGAGTGATTACAGAAAGCAAAGCTTGAAATGAAATGCTGAATAATGAAACTACTCAACACCCAGAATGTGCTTGCTCACCCAGAATGGGAAGTAGCTACCATAGGGCGGAGTTATACTATTTCAATTAATACTGAAAGCAAACTTGAAGGAAATGCTGAATACTGAATCTACTCTACACCCAGAATGTGCTTGCTGACCCAAGACGGGAAAGTAGCGACCATAGGGCGGAGATCTAACAATTACAATAACTTAATTGAAGCTGAGAATTACAACCAGATTTGAATAAGAAAGAAGACTGCCAGTACTACTGTCAGTTTGTACAAAGTCATAAGAATTTGCCTGCCAATATCACTTGAATTTAAAGGATCAGCATTGCACCAAAGAGGAGCACTTTTATCATGTTTAGGAATTTGCTAAACTGTAATGTCCCCTTCTCAGCAGTGATCGTTTCTGTCGACCGTTGGCCTATTCCGGAGACCCGTAGGCTGTGCGGATGGTGAAATTAGGGTTTCCAAGTTTTGAGGTGGTTGTTGCTTGGAGTTTGGGTTTTAAATTGCGGATTCTTCACGGGTTTTGAGAGCCCAGCGATGGTGTGTTCAGTTTGGCATTAAGACAGCCAGCGAATTTACTATTTTTAGTAAATTCTATTTCTTGGCAGTGGAGCAGTTTGGGGTCAGTTCAGTTGGGACTTTCTAGTCGTTTTAGCTGGCACTTCAATTCTTGGCCTTGGGCGCATTTTTAGTGGAGAGATAAGTATTTTATTATAATATTATTATTTTAATATTATACCCCTTGGTCTAGCAGTGCAACTTTAAGTTGTTTTAAAAAGGGGACGTTGAGGGTCTTGGCGTCATAAGGAGATGAATTATAATTTTAAAATGTCAAATATTGAGACAAGTAAAGTGGGACGCCCTTTTGAGAAGATTATTTTATTTTAAAAAGTGAAATGTTTTATTGTTGAAAATGGACGCCATCTTTTGGAGGGAAAAGGTGAATTTGAAATTAGGGTTTGGGCGCCCTTGGAAGCTTCTAGATGTTTCTCTCTCGTCTATATAATCAGGCCTCAGCTCTTCATTTGGCATCTTCTGTCTACTACACCGTTATGCTGCTGGATTGATTTCAGGCACTCGCTTCGAGGAAAGCACACCTCCTAGCATTGGCTCATCTTCTTGCTTGAAAGATAGCAACTAGTTGAGAGGTTAGATTGTATTTGGGTTGTTTTGGCATTGTAGTTGAGTTACTTGCATTTAGTTGATGTTATTCAAGCATTTTGCAGTGTTTCAGTGTTGCTGTTGTTGCATTGCTGTAGGCATGTTTTATTCATAATTCAAAAATACAAAAAGATTTCATTGTGGGTATTGCATATTTCCATTAGTCATGCTTGGGCGCCAATTATTGCCAAGTTTTGTGATTTATAAACAAGTGTGGGAATTTTAAGAAGAAATCGCCCTCCTCAAGGGGCCGTACCATTGTACCTTCATTGGGAATTGTGAAGAAATTAAATATCAGTACTTTGGGGTTGTTTTATGTCTCTAACTTGGGCGCCACCATCTTAGTTGTCATTTGCATCCATTTACTTGCAGTTTGAATGAGAGGTGTGAGGTTTGTGAGCATATTTTGGTGATACAGTGTTGCTGATAACAGGAAAACAGTCCTAACTCTGTCATAGCAGCAAGCATAAAAATAATCACTCGAGTTGTGTGCAAAGAAAACCATTGAGAAGACTTGGAATTATCATTCTATATTGTTGTAATTGTTGAAGGTTCTCATATAATGTGCTTAGTTGATGAATTTCTGATATTGTAAGCTGTACAGTAGTACTGTCAGCATCATTTAACATTCCCGCAATTTCTCTATGTTTGTATTGCCCACTGAACAAGTGGAAGAGGCTGGCTTGCCGCCTATTTCTGTTTTGCATTGTAATTTCCTTAAGTCTCCACCAAATGGTCGCCTCTTATCCATCACGGATTGAGTAGCACATACTTGGTGTTGAGCTCTTTTCAGTATTGCAATAGATAGGGATCCTCTAACCGAATGCTCGTCGTTCACCGGCGCATCTCTGGTTAGAGTTCTTATTCAGCAATTTTCTTTGAGATCCTCTGACCAATGCTCACACCTTGCCCTCATCGGGATCCTGGTGTACATTCTGGTTAGAGTTACTTTCTGCATCGTTTTGGTTTATGCTAACCTTAACGGGTGCATGTTGCATTGTAATCTTTTATGAAAAAACAAAAAAAAATTGGTCCGGTTCATTACAGTGGTATCAGAGCCATGATTCTGCCAACCTGTGCCCAACAGTGATTCAGTGGTCAGATGAGTGACAGTGACTGTCGCTACTACACCAGAGGTCAGGCCAGAAGACAACAGACACAGTTTCCGCCAGTGCCAGAAGCAGATACTTTGTCAGAGGCTTTGAGAGAAACAGGGATAACAGTGGATACGGGTAAAACAGTTGAGAACATGTCAGACAGTCTTAGGACAGCCATGGAAGAGAAGGATGCAAGGATGGAAAAGAAGTTTGATGGAATGATTGAGATGATGTCTCGATTACTTGCTAGAATGGATCAGCAAGCTACTCAGAACCATATTCCGAATCAAAACCATGCTACAGGAGAAAGCAGTGGTGTCAATGGAAACAACGGGCATAATGGGAACAATGGAAGCAATGGGAATAATGGAAACAATGGTAATGGAGGTAGTAGAACCATTGGACAGCATGATGCCATCTCTAGCGGATCAGCCTCTAGACCGCTCTTTCCTACATTCACTCCAAGAGAAGAACAACCAGTTGAAGCTCCCATTCCCTTGGTAGACGATGCCAGACAAGCCTATATGGAGTATGCTACCCTACCTCCGGATCTTAGGAACCAATGGTCCTTTGATCAATTCTTGAATCAGAGGGACAGAAGACAAGGAAGAAGAGTTGATAACCGAGCTAATTGGGTTCCTAGAACTGATTTCCATCAAGCCTTAGGGAAGGTAACCTTGGCTCACTTCGATGGAAGTGATACGTGTTCAGCAAGATCATGGGTTCAGAAGTTAGACAACTACCTTTCACTTCGTCCCATGCCAGAAGAAGATGCCATCAAGTTTGCAACACTCCATTTAGAAGGAGCTGCCCATGAGTGGTGGTACCATAGTTTGGTCACTCTTGGCCATAACCTTATTCGAACCTATGGAGAATTCACCAACAAGCTGATTGAAAGGTTCGACACTAAGGATCCTGAAGTACGATTTCGCGAGCTTGCACAACTCAAACAGCATGGCTCCTTGGATTCTTACATTGCTGATTTCCAGAGGCTTTCCGTGATGGTGCCCAACATCACCGAAAGAAGATTGGTTGTTTTGTTTTCTGAAGGTTTGGTTGAACCCTTGAAAGGGTGGGTTAAGGCTTTCGATCCACCAAGTCTTGATGAGGCAATCAAGAAGGCTCGTAGTATGGAGTTATCAGCCCCTAGGCCTAAATTTCCGCCTAAGCCTTTTGGCCATAAGAGGGATAAGGATAAGAGACATTCTTCTAATCAGCACAAGAAGTTCCCACCTAAGTTGACTGAAGAGCAACGTGAGCAGCTCAGAAAGGAGGGCAAGTGTTACACATGTTTAGAGCCTTGGACTAAAGGCCATAGATGTCCTGGAAGAGGGCGTTATAACCAAATGGGAACCTATTCTGATTATGAATCAGCATCTGATATGTCTGATCAGCAGTCTTATTTTGGGGACAGCGAGGATGAAAGAGTCACAGAAGAGTCCGATCATGAACAAGGAGTTGGGGGCCCTATTGCCCAACTCTCTAGTTTCCAAAAGAACGAATCTTTCAAGGTTCGTGGTGGAGTTGGAGGCCATCGCATTGTTGCATTAATTGATACTGGTGCAACGCATAACTTCATTGATGAAGGTGTGGTTGCAAAGAGAGGTCTCAAAACTGAAGAATTCGAAGGCTTCAAAGTCATGGTGGCTGATGGGTTTCACATTTCCTGCACACGAAGAGTTCCTAACATGTCTTTGCAGTTGGGAAATTATGAAGTCAAAGATGACTTCTATGTGGTTACTATTGGTGACACAGATGCAGTTTTGGGCATACAATGGTTACGTTCACTTGGTGAAATCTCTCTCAACCTACAAACAATGGAGCTCAAATTCCAATCTGATGGCAAGAGAGTTGTTTTGAGAGGAATGTCTAATGGTGGTCCTCGTATAGTTTCTTTCAAAAGGAGGGAAAGGCTGATTAGACATGACCAAGTGGAGTGGGCTGCGGAATGCATGGTTCTTCCTGCCAGTCCAGTTGAGACCAAGAGGGAATATCCTCCTGATATTCAATCCATACTCACCAAAAAGAGTAAGGTGTTTGCTGATCTACCACCTGGGCCACCACCAGAAAGAGGTGCTGAGCATGTTATTGAACTTAAGGAAGGGGCCAAACCAGTCATTACAACACCGTATAGATATCCTAAGAAGCGGAAGGATGAAATTGAGAAGAACATAAGAGAACTCCTGGAGATGGGCTTCATTCGCCCTAGCAAAAGTCCTTTTGCTTCAGTTGTAGTTCTTGTGAAGAAGAAGGATGGCACCATCCGCATGTGTGTGGATTATCGTGCCTTGAATCAAAGCACAATAAAAAATCGGTATCCTATTCCTCGGATCGATGAGCTCATAGATGAGCTACATGGTGCTAAATTCTTCTCCAAAATTGATTTGAGATCGGGTTACTATCAAATCCGGATGAGGGGCTCAGATGTTGAGAAGACGGCATTCAGATGCCACTATGGTCACTTTGAGTTCCTAGTCATGCCCTTTGGCTTGACTAATGCTCCAGCAACCTTCCAGTCCTGCATGAACAAAGTTTTCCAGAAGCAGTTGAGGAAATTTGTGTTAATTTTCTTTGACGATATTCTCATCTTTAGCAAGACGTGGGAAGAACACCTCAAGCACTTGGAGGAAGTGCTTAGCATTCTTGAATCAGAGAGTTTGTTTGCAAAGGAGTCCAAATGTGAATTTGGGATGAAGGAGCTGCTCTACCTTGGCCATATCATCAGCGCTGAAGGGGTGAAGGTTGATCCAGAAAAGATCAAAGCTATAGTAGAGTGGCCACCTCCAGAAAATCTAACTCATTTGAAGGGATTTTTGGGTCTTTGTGGCTTCTATAGAAGGTTCGTAAAGGGGTATTCTCAAAGTGCTGCTCCTCTTACTGACCTCACTAAAAAGGGGGCTTTCATGTGGTCAGAAAAAGCTCAAAGTGTGTTTGATAAGTTCAAGAAAATCATGAGTTCTTGCCCTGTATTGGCCATACCAGATTTCTCCAAACCCTTCGAGTTACAGTGTGATGCTTCAGGGGAAGGTATTGGGGCTGTTTTGATGCAAGAGAAGCACCCAATTGTGTTTGAGAGCAGAAAATTAAGAGGGGTTGAGAGGACCTACTCTATCTACGACAAAGAAATGCTTGCAATCATGCATGCATTAGCCAAGTTCAGACAATATCTGGTGGGGAGCAAATTCGTGGTCAAGACTGATCACAACAGTCTCAAGCACTTTATGCATCAGAAGGACTTGAATGAGAGACAGCAGAAGTGGGTGAGTAAGCTACAAGCTTACGATTTTGACATTGAGTATGTCAAAGGGAAGAATAACGTTGTGGCTGATGCTTTGTCTAGAAGGCCTCATTTGAGCTCCTTGTGTGAGCTTAATGCTGATTGGAAGGAGTTGTTGCTTGCTGATTATGCCAAAAATCAGTTTGCAACCAGCGTTATTGAAGGTACTTTTCATGATGAAAGGTACAAGGTAGTTGATGGGTTGATCCACTACAAGGGAAGAATCTTCTTGGTGGCTGATTCTAAACTTAAGAAGAAGATTTTGGTGATTTCCATGACAGTCCACTTGCTGGTCATCAAGGGTACTTCAAGACATACAAGCAGATTCGAGAGAGATTCTCTTGGAAGGGGTTGAAAGATGATGTTCAGCGTCACATCAAGGAGTGTAGTACTTGTCAAATGAATAAAAATGAGCACTCTCTTCCAGCTGGTCTACTGCAGCCACTTCCCATTCCAAATCAAAAATGGCAAAGTATCTCTATGGATTTCATCACCGGGTTGCCTAGGGCTCAAGGCAAAGACTGTATTTATGTTGTAGTGGATAGATTGACCAAATTCTCTCATTTCTTTGCCATCACCAGCACATTTACAGCAGCTCAAGTTGCAGAATTGTTCTTCCATGAAGTATTTAGACTGCATGGGTTGCCTAAAAATATTGTGAGTGATAGGGAGAGCAAGTTCCTAAGCACCTTTTGGCAGGAAATTTTTAGGATGAGTGGTACAGTGCTTACTCCAAGCACTAGCTATCACCCACAAACGGATGGTCAAGCGGAGATTGTGAACAAATGGTTGGAGGGCTATCTCAGAAATTATGTCTCAGAACAGCAAAGAGCATGGGTAAAATGGCTCCACTTGGGAGAATATTGCTACAATTCATCTTTCCACATGTCAATAAAGATGTCTCCATTCATGGCCCTCTATGGTTACGAGGCTCCAAGCTTTGCTGATTTGGTGTTTGGCGATAGCAAAGCTCCTCAAGCCAAGGATTGGTTGCAGCAGAGCCAAGATGTTTTGAAATCCTTGAAGGACAACCTTCAAATGGCACAAAATCAGCAAAAGATGTACGTTGATCAGCAGCGTGTGGAGCGCTCATTTGAGGTTGGTGACATGGTATATCTTCGGCTTCAGCCCTACAGACAGTCCACACTTAAGAAGAGTGGAGCCGAGAAGCTGAAACCACGCTTCTATGGACCATTCAAGGTTGTTAGGAAGGTTGGAGCGGTGGCCTATGAGTTGGAACTACCTTTGAGTAGTAGGGTCCACAATGTCTTTCATGTGTCTCGCCTCAAAAAGGCACTTGGACACAACGTTGTGGCTTCATCACAGTTACCTCCTTTGGATGAAGAAGGGCAGTTGACTTTGGTTCCAGAACAGATTATTGATTCCAGAGAGCGTTCCTTGAGGAGGAGAACAATCAAAGAGTATTTGGTAAAGTGGAAGAATTTACCATTGGAGGATGCTACTTGGGAGGATGAGGAGATTCTACA
>VDFB02197658.1:0-10752 GCA_007258455.2 Sequoia sempervirens | reverse complement strand
GTGTACAATGTAGGCAAGGCTTATTAGCCCCCGAGACCCTAGTTCAGTCCCCTTAGGTTTCTAACATGCTTTATTTCAACTTATTCAAAAAATACAAAATCCAAAAATAGTCAAAAAATCCAAAAGCCAAAAACATTCACAAAATAGAAAAGGTCAAAAACATTCAAACCAAGCGAACTACGAGCCTCTGCATGTACAACATAGGTAAGGCTTATCTTTGATGAGCCCTCGAGGCCCTAGGTTAGTCCCCAGAAAACAACAATAAAAAAAATCATAAAAACTTAGAAAAATCACAAAGACCCATCCTATCCATCAAAATCTGAAATAAAACATCAAATCTTCACATTCACCCTTTAGAAAAACAAACAAACAAACAAATCAAAAATCAACAGTTGGAACCTTCAAGCAAACGATCACAAAGAATTGGATCACAAAATAGACTGAAACAAAGCCAAGTATCAACTACATATCTTTTTGACAATTCACCAACAACATCTTGAGATATGCCTTAACGGATTCGTTCCTACAATAGACATGATCAACAAATGGATAATAGTCCTGAAACCTCGAACAAATATGGCAAGTGATATAACAACATTGTTTTATCTTTTTGTAGTCTTTTTTTTATTGATTTAATTTATTGACTCATTCCTAGGATCTTTCGAGGATATCGATAAGGATTAGAGAAGAAGGAATGGGGGAAATTGAACGTCATTTTGATTTGTTGTTTGTGGATATTTTTGTTATGCTACCATGGCAAATACTTGCTTTGTTCTGTGTGAGGAAGTCTTTTTTTAGCATTTCATGTAACAATGACATGTTAGGTTCTTAATACCTCTTGTGTTATTGGTCTAACATGTTTTAAAGCTTCTCACCGATACACTCTAACAAGGTTTTTGTATGTCTACTATGAGCAAGAATACTCCTTGTTTGTAGATTCAAAGTCCACACAATAGATACAAAGTAACCTTGGTCACTAATACCCTGGTGCATCATATCTATTTGCTACATCAAATAGGATTGTTCAAACTACAAAGTATCTAAAGCAAAGCAAAAGCAACTCATCAACTACTAACAAACATTGCATTTCTATCCATCATCAATATTTCTTCTAATTAACATCACATTTCTATCCTTCATCAACATTTCTTCTAAGTAAACCCTGCATAGCAATATCCTTAGTACTATCATACATCCACAATGTCGCCAATACACATCATGATGATAATAAGCCAATAAAAACATCATGTATGGGGCATTAACATCATATGAAACAAAGTATGATTCATTCATCCACATAACATACATCATCACATAGGCATAAAACTAGGATGAATCAAAGAAGGAACATCTCATATATATCATCAACAAAAAATGGAGTACATCATCATTAGTGAGATAAGTGTGATAGGAAAATACAAAATCATAATATCTATACGAGGCCTCGATGGGCCGATGAATATATATATACAAAACACGTGTCTATAATAGTCCTCTAAGCAATAAACAACATGAAGATCAAGTACAAAAACTAAGACCTTGACAGGAAGGACAAAACTCTATAGACCACCAAAACGATTTGGCTGTCTCACAAACTGATCACCTGCACCACCACCTACACCACCACCTGCACCACCAACTACACCATCACCACCATAGCTCACAACACTAGGCTCTCTAAACCATGGATGTCGAGCAACCCTAAGAACGTTGGCATCATATAGGGTCTAATAGTAGGTGTACCTCTATAAATAATGATCATGCTCTGCCTTGAGAGTATCTCTCTCTGTAGTAAGCAAATGTACCAGAGCCTCTACAGCATGTCGTCAACCGCTCTCGCTATCTCGCTTAGCCCTCAAAATATCTATCTGAGCCTCTGCAGCCTATCGTCATGCTATCTTTGCATCTCTAGTAGCAATCATATGAGCTAACAGTATGTCTCCATCCCTAGTTGGTGGAGGACCCAAAACCTGTTTATGACCCTACGCTTGCGGTGGGTGCTCATCCTGACTACCCTATGCACCATCATATCGGGCTCTATCCAACTGCTCTGTGAGGGCCTCAATATGCTGTCGCTTCCCACAACGACTTGTAATACCTAATCTACCCAAAGCAGGATCACCCCTAGGATCAGTGAGTCTCAACGGCCTGCGTCGTGCCCACCACTCATCATAATCAAGAGAAGTACCTAGATCTGCTAGACCAACTGACCAACCCCAACCAAATGGGGAAAGTGCTCTGAACTCAACAATAGCAACATCTATATCTGCCTGGAGACCCCATACACGAACCTCCCGAGTGGTCTGACCAAAACAAGCCTCATAAGCATCGGGAACTTGACCCTATCTCTCTCCAAACTGGCAACAAACTCAGTCTGGTAGATAATGCTCTAGCATAAAATGAGAATGACCAATCAACCAATAGGTCTATCAACAGTAAACAAGATGATATGAATCCTTTGGCCAAGCCTCATAGCCCATATAAGGTCTCCACACAAAACTGGGCATATCATCGAAAACTCAGCACCAATAAGGAAGATCCCTAGGCAAGGTATAGTGCATGAAATCCCCATAACAATAGGAGTATGGATCATTAGGATAACGATCTTGTATCCCGTCTGGTTGAGTAACTGCAATGTACTCCCATTCCCAAACATGCAAGAGCAAAACACCCGAGGAAATAGATTTCCTGCCCCGATACACGACCTTGTGCATATCTTTGTACAGGTGGACAAGAAGACATGCACCCCAAGCATACCTCACCCAATACTCAAGCATACTCTCATTACATACACCCCAACCCATAGTAAACTATCTACCTCTCCTATTAGGAACAACTAGTCCTAAAATCAAACTACATAACACCAACGAAATAGGATCTGCACTGTCAGAAAACTCAGACAGATCAATCTCTGACTGGTGTACCTCCAAGTGTCTAACATCTAACACCCACCGTATGGCATGGGTACCACGTTGAATATGATATGTAACTAGCTCCCCATGAATAGGAAAGTGAAGTATCCTCCAAACATCCTCAAGAGTAACATTTGCCTCTCCTGTAAGCAAATGAAATTAGGACGTCTCTGAACACCACCTTTTCACAAGTGTAGTCATCATTGCGGTATGAGTTCTGATAGGAGGAATGTAAAAAATGTAATGTATCCCAACAACATCAAGAAATTATCACCCTAACACACCAAAACAGACAATCAAATCAAACAAGTGTCAAGGACGTCTCTCCCTCGGTTGTAGTGCTCTGAGGCCAACCTACAATCATTTTAAACCCACAATGTTAGGGTTTTACTCTAAAAAAGTAAAGTGGCATGAAATGACACAAAACACAATGACAAAAAACATTTAGGATGACAAAAAAACACATGCAAGGGTTCCAAGCAAATGCTAAAGTCAAATGCAATAGGAAAAGTCAAATGTAAGGGTTTTGAGCAAATGCTCAGAAAACACCAAGCAAAAGCGATCTTTTCAGACAAGTGTGAGCTTTTCAGTCAAAGGTAGGGAAACAAGGGCGAGGATCTTGGTAAAAGGTGAGGATCTTGGTCAAGGATGAGGTTTAATGACCTATAGCAATCAAAAGCGAGCTTTTCAATCAAATGCAATCTTTTAGGTCAAATGCTTAAATCAAAAGCGGGGTTCTTGGTCAAAGGTGAGGGTTTCACTTTCAAATGCAAGGTTTTCACCTAGAAAGTGTGAGGAAAATGAGGTAGATGTTCAAAAATCACAAAAGCCTCACTTTTGACTCAGGAAACTATGTACATGCATAACGAGAACAAAACAAGGCGAAAGCAAAAGGCGAGAAGGTACATATTGGGCCACCGATGCCTGAAGGTCGTCTGACTTCCCGAACAAGCTCATAACAATGTGGGGCTTCCTCAAATCTTGGTATTGCTCCTCGAAAACTAACAAAATGGGAAATCTAGAGACAAGAATTAGCTATAGGGTCAAAGCACAAAAAAGCTAACTAGAGGACTAATTGCCTATATTAAACCTCAAAAAACCCTAATTTCACCTAGGAAACCCTACTTTCTACTTAGCGAACCTTCCCACTTTCAAATTAGAAGCTCAAAGAAACATCAGAACAAGAAACGAAGGAACTATAGACTTAATTCTTCGACCTAAACACATCGGAACTGAAATAGAATAGAGTTGTGAGCTTGACCTCAAAACTTGAAATTTTTGGCCAACCTCTCAAGGGGGCAACACAAAGTCCTACCATCATTCCACAAAACACTGGGGCACAGTGGGGCACAATTTTTTTTCAAAAAAAACAAAGCAATGAGTTCTTTTTATCAAAGAGGGAAAAAATGTAGACATGTAAAATTGACTTAACACCAATCACATCTCGAAATCAACTTAGAACATTTCAAAACATCTCCGAACATCGAAATCAGCGTGGCTTATCTCAAAACATCTAGGAACATCCTCCCAAAACATCTGAGAAATACCTGAGAATCATCCTGCAACATCTTAGAACATCCACGAACATCAAACAACATCAAACCCCTAATTTCCTCTATTGGTGAATGGCCACCAACGCATTATTTAATTAATTCCCTTTCATCATTTTCTAGCAAATTAAATGGGGTATTTTTTATTTAATGAGTCTTGAAACCTAATGCTCTTTGGTAATTGAATAAAACAACATTATTTAATTAATTTATGTTTCATCAATTTTGACCAAGTAAATAAATTACATTTATTTAATAAAGTCGTAATCCAATGTTATTCTGTCCTGATTAGTTAAATAGAACTAATTATTTAATTACATCGCTAAATCACTTTATTCCCTAGCCATGGAGTTAAGATTATTAAATCGCAGTAGTTTAATTTGGCAGGCCACTTCCTCCAAGTTTTGAATAATCCAAATCAGAGCTATTCCAAAATCAATTATCAAAATCAAATCAAACTAATGCAACTCTATTTACAAAGATCCATGACAATTTGTATATTCCAATCAAAAAGAATTAATTAGGACAGATGGTGGTTTAGCCATTTACCAGCACTGGGTGAGATGTGGGTTTCAGCTGAGGCAGTACTCAATATCCTAATTTGCATTTAACTTCAAAAATGTCAGAACACATGAACTGGCTTCAATCCAAGGTGGTTTTCATTTAATCGATCTTCGACATGGGACTAGCCAAATCCATCGAATGCATGAAATGAACTGCTGTCCTTTACTCAATAAATCTCTGTTGATCTGAAAAGACCGAGGAGATGACTATAGCAATGATCTTGATCGTCAATTCAAAATCTCTTTTTCTATATAATAAACCTCTCTCCTCACAAATAAGGATCGGAGAATCAACATACCTTATGCAGCAAAATGTTGTCAACATCACCATTGATAGGGCTTCCTGATTCCTTCGATCAACCAACATCAAGCATCATTCATCAAGCTTTTCACAAACTATGGAGGCTTCACGGTGATAAGAACAATCCAACATCAGGTGAATACACTCTGATATGGAATGGTAACACTATGCTTATTGTTTGCTTTCAATTTGGTAGTCATAGATTTCCTAAATGTGTTTTCAATAGCTTAGTTTCATTTCATATGTGTAGGTTTAGATCTTAGATTAATGTGTTTGATCTTAGTTTAGATTATCGTTTCAAGCACGTTTAATCTTGTTTAACATCTAATGATTTCCCCCCTCACACACCCCTATTAATTAAATAATTAAAATTATTTGATTAATTCATTTAAATTCATCAATTCCCCCTAAATTCACGTTAATTAAATAGTTTTGAATTGTTTAATTAAATTCAAATTTATATTTCCCCACCTTGATTAAATAATTTTCAATATTTAATTAATGTTAATTTTCCCTCTCACACATGATTAAATAATTTTTGAATTATTTAATTAAATCCTAATTTCCTCTCACCTCACAATTAAATAATTTCTTAATTATTTAATTACTAATTTTCCTCCAACTTGCACATGGCATATTCCATTTCAAAAAGGGAATATTATTTTTTCAAAATATCTTCCCTCCAAAATATCCTAAACTAATTTTCTTGAAATTAGGAGATATTTTCATTTAACTCAAGCTCTCATTAATCCTCCACCATTGATCTCTTGATATAATAGATCATTCATTGATCTTCATCCTCTAATATCCACCATTGATCAAATCTCCTAGAATTCTATAAAACAATCAATCTTCTTCATAAAAATCATTCACAACTATCATGAGAAATTGATAAATTATTTTGAAAGCATTTTTGAGCATCTGACCATCATAATTGTGAGTCAAGATCATCAATCAAGCTTTTACAACATGGGTTATGCACAATTTGAGCAATCCACATCCTAAAATTGGCATAATTCTCCAATGGAGTACTAGGTTTTCTTTGTTTTCTTTGAATAATTGATCTTAATTTTATTTTTAATCTTGATTTGTGTTTATTCATTGATTCAATTGCATTTAACTTCATTGAGTATGGGTTTAATTGATCTTTCCTTTGCGGGTTTTCATATTTCCTAACCCTAATTATTTAATTACTTCTTCTAATCAATCCCCATTATTCCCCTATGATAGTTACAAAAAGAACCAAAAAGTGTTTGTAAGTAAGCAATGTCTAACTAAGTTCAAAATAGGATCATATCATGATGTAGTGTTATGAAATATCATATCAGTGGATGTATTTAATTTGTTGTTAGGAGACTATGGTAGTTGAATATAAAATATATAAAAGTAATAGAAGGGAAAATACTTACACTTTGATGAAATATGGTAAAAAACATATTATAGCTGTATTGAAAGAGAAGGAATGGAAAGTATGCAATAATTCCAAAGTTTATTCGTTGGATGGTAGGAATTTCTTAGATGATATAAAGAGTGAAGTTGTGTTTTACATTAATTCCAAGAGAATGTGGTAGCACAAATGAAGGTAAGGAACCACATACAATAATTTCAAAATTATTGAGAGAATACAATGGCATAATATTATATAATAAGCTAGATGGAGTAATAGTACCATTAAGGAGCATCAATTGTCATATGAAGTTGACTATAGGAACAAGTTTTCCAAATAAAGTTGCATCTAAAATGATACTAGTAGAAAATGAACATTTGAACAAAAAAGTGGAGTTGTTGAAGGGTTTGATCAAAGAAAGTTTAAGTCCCTACGTGGTACTATTAGTACTAGCATAAAAGAAAGAGGGTGAGTGGAGAGTGTGTACATATTCAACTACAATAAATGAGATTATAGTTAAGTATAGATTTACATTACCCAAGATGGACAATTTGATGGATTGTTTAACTGAAGAAAATTACTTCAAAACATAGATTTGAAGAGAAGTTATCACCATATTAGAATAATAGGAGATGAGTAAAAGACATCATTTACAAAAAAAGAAAGATGTATGAGTGGTTGGTTATGCCAATTGGGTTAACTAGCACACCAAGCACATTTATTAGATTAATGACTGGGGTATTAAAGTTGTGGTTGGGTAAATTTGTGATTGCTTATTGGATGACATTTTGATTTTCAATCAAACTAAGGAGGAACACCTAGCACATATCAAATTAGTATTCCAAAGAATAAGAGAATAGAAGTTGCTAATTAATATTAAAAAATGTAGTTTCATGAAGAAATAATTAATGTACTTGGGATTCAAAATCTTAGAAAATAGTTTGAAGATGGGCCTAGAAAAGGTGAAAGCAATTATTGAATGACTTACACTAAAAAGTATTTTAGAGGTAAGAAATTTTCATAGATGGGTTAGATTTTATAGAAAGCTCATAATGATTTTTAGTGGAACATGTGCACTAATAACCAAGACCATGGGAGGAGATAAAGAAGAGTTTAAATGAACTATAGGATCAAATAAAAGCTTTAAATTATTGAAAATGAATGATACTATTCAAACAACTAGTGTTATCAATTCTAGGCTTTGAAAAGGTATTTTAGGTTGATTGTGATGCAAAAGGTAGCACAATTGAATCAATAATGAGTTAGGAAGGTAGACCGATGACATACTTAAAAAAAATCTACATGATGTAAAGAAGAGATATGCAATGTATGAAAGGAGTTTTATGTCGCAGTCAAATCATTAAAAAATGGAGACATTATTTATTGTTTAAGCATTTTATTTTGTAAATAGATCATCAAGAATTACAATATTTGAACAAGCGAGGTAATTTAAACTAAAGACATGTAACATGGGTTGAAGTTATGCAAAGTTGATCTTGTGTATCGAGGCATAAGAGTGGAAAGCCAAATGAATTCATAGATGCATTGAGTGAGAGACATAATTTAATTCTTGAAATAAGAAGTGAAGTAGCTGGATTTGAATAAATGAAGCATTTTTATGAAATTTATATTTTTTTTAGGGGTGGAAATCATGTAGGGAAGTTGTAAGTATGAAAAAAAAAGTGGCTTGACTATTTGATTCAAAATGGTGTGTTGTTCAGAGGAAGTTGATTATGTATTCCTAGAAGCTTAATTAGGGATACTTTGATAGAAGAAAACCATATTGGTATACTAGATGGTGATCTTTGAGTTGACAAGACAATAACATTGGTAAGTGAAAATTAGTTTTGGATACAAATAATTTCAAAATTATTAAGTTGCAAAGAGTAGTAGTCAAAATGCTAGATTGTGTAAACCATTTCCAATTCTAGAGAAACATTGAGAGGACATCAATATGAATTTTATATTGGGTTTTCCAAGAAAGTAAAGAGGTCATGATTCATTTTTTTGGTAGTTTATAGATTTTATAAGACAACACATTTCATACCGTGAAAGAAAATAGTTGATGCAGTACATGTAGCTGATTTATTTTCCAAGTAGATTGCGAGATTACATGGATATCCAAGAAATATAATTTTTGGTAGAGAAAAAAGTTTTTAGTTGCTTTTGAAGCATTATTCAAGAAGATAAATTTTGAGTTTAAATTCAATTCAACATATCACCCTCTTACTAATGGATTAACAAAGTCGGTGAATGGAAGTATATGTAACTTACTAAGGTTTTTAATAGGAGGAAGAAAATGTAATTAGGATATGGCATTAGAACAAGACAAGTTTCATTATAATAATTCAGCAAATAAGAGTACATGAAGAACATCATTTGAGATAACATATTGAACTAATATAAGGGTTGTATTAGAATTGAGAGACATTAGAAATAAAGAGAAAACAAGTCCAACATTAGAGGAATTTACATATCACATTTGACTATTGTGTGAGGAGGTAAACAATAGTTAGAAAAGATGAATTCCAAGTATAAGGAGAAGGATGGCATAGGAAGGAGACAAAAGGAATATGAAGTAGGAAATGAGATAATTGTATATATGAGAAAGTAAATTATTTCACAAGGCATATATAATAAGCTAAGGATGAAGAAGTTTGGTCCTTGCAAGATCATCAAGAAATTGGATTCCAAAAGTATACATGAAGTTGAATTAACTACATGTCTACATATATCACTAGTATTTACTGATAAATTCATATGAATTTCATGGGGAGATTTAATTAGAAGAAGAAAGAAATATAGATGATCTGGAGAGTGTAGATGCACAAATAGTTATACAAATAGAATAATAAATACTAGAAAAAAAATAAAAGAAAGAATGTAAGGAATTAGAAGTATGATGATTATTTGGTAAAATGGAAGGGAAGGATGATTGAAGACTAAACACAATTATATAAATTATAGGTTGAGCATTTTTATTTCTATTTACTTATCTCAAAGTGAGAGCCTCACCTTTCAATTGATTAAGGTGTTTGATGTAGGAGAATCTAGGTTGGAAGAGTAATCTTGTATGTTTCACTCAAAAATATTTTGTAGGTTTCTAAAGAAAGTCATGATCACCTCATTATTATTATAGAAATATTCATACCAAAAATTCACATCTCCTTATTTCCAATAATGATTTCAACACATCAAAGTTCCAAAACAATCTTGTTGTGCAACAACATATATCAAAGGTCGAGCCTCCAAATCACATAGAAGCTCAAAACATCACACTCCTTGCATTCCATGTCACTTCCTGCTGGCCTTTGATATTTGGATAATGTGATGGATGTGGGATTCAAATTTTAAGAAGACCTATTGAGTTGTGTGCATTGAAATGTTTGAATCTTGTATCAACATTTGAAGATGGTGGAACCCTCAAATGTTCTTGTTCCACTGGCCTTAAAATGCATTCTCCCTAGTGTTCTCTCGGTCTGTCAAGGGTTAGGGTTTATGGTTTTATGTGGGGAGTTGTTTTACTTAGAAGATATTCTCCTTTATCTAAACCCTTGGTCTTTTGGTCTATTCCTTTGTTGACCTATTGTGGTATGTTCCTGGTCATGTTAGAAACAACTTGAATCATTGGACTCCATGAAATGACTAGCCCCTTGTGGTTAGGGTTTCCTGTTACCTATCACTACAATCTTTTCACGTGCCTAGGTCCAAGAAATTCCTTTATTTTATAAGGTTGATTAATCGACCTTGTTTAGCCTTTACATCCTTTGCATAAAATGGTTTAAGTCCTTTTATGGCCTTATCTTATGTTGTCCTAGGTTGTCCCCCCTTCAAAGAAACATGTGAGCACGTGCATAATTGGTTCACTTAAGTTCTCATTCATTGCTTTGCTTGTCGCTCATTGTGGATAGTTTTGTGAATGCTTGACATGAATTAGCAATGTGTGATGAGCAGTGTTCCTTTGCATCGCGCATCGTGCATAGGTTATTGATCTTGGGTTTTACTTTAGCGATGCACGATGTGAGTGTTCTCTTCACTA
>VDFB02197656.1:0-13261 GCA_007258455.2 Sequoia sempervirens | reverse complement strand
ACGCCACTCTATTTGTGTTTGTTTGTTGAAATTATAGTTTTTTTATTTCCTCCTTGATTCCTTATGCTGCTTGTTACAGTAGCAATATCTAAACATGGTAGAGAGTATGGAGTTAGGTAAATTTTATGAATCTTATAGTAATTATTTGCGTACAATGGAAATGAAGCAAATACTTTGCAAATTTCTCAAGCTTATCACTCTATATTCCTTGTTAAATTTCTTTAGGGAGACTAGCATTGAATTTATTCCTTAGATTGTGAATCTCTTCTGGGGACAACGACTTTGAACTTAGTTATGGTTTAGTTTGTTTGATTAGATTTTGTAGGTGTGTGATCTTTCATCATATTAATTTATATGATCTGTTAAAGCATACAAGGTCGTTGTGTTAAATTAAGCCATTCACTATCTTCTTAAACTATTTCTTGATTTCCATATAACCGAATTGGGGTTTCTATGACCGAAATATCCCTTTGTCGTTGTTTTATTTTTTACTTTATTGTTTTCCTGTAGCTCGTCACCATAAGGAGATTAAAGCTTTATAACATTCATTATGGATAGATTGGCATTTTATTCTCCTTACTCACCCTCTATATACCTATTTTGTTAAAAGAAAAATTCTTAATTAGTTATTGTTACCACTGTACAATCTATCTTTCCAGCGTAATGATCTTCATTTCTTGAAAATAGTATCTAGTTATTGAATGATTAGAAAATTTACTTAAGCGATTAGTCCCTCCATCTTAATCAGCCATGAAATTAGATTCACATTATTTTGGAAAGCTGAGATTTTGCTTTAAAAACTTAAGTCTCTTCTTATTTTTAGCACCATGCAAGCAAGAAGTTGAGTTTTTCTTTCTTTAATTGAAATCTCCCTTTGGTGCACACAATTTATGCCTAATATATAGAGATTTATAATTTAACTAATATTTTACTATGAGTTTAAGTATGGAAATTATGACTAGTGTGGTTAATGAATATTCTATCTAGAATGATTCTTGCCTAAGATAGCGACTTGTGTAGTTGGTTGTCAGATGTATATTTATGTCTTGTTGTATATAATTATTTGTTAATATTTTAATTTTATTCTGATTTGACGATGATATAAAGTTGATCTTGTTAATTGGATGAGGTCAGTTATACTTTAAGTGAAAGTAATGTTAGCTATTAAGTTATGCTAGTGTGACTATCCATACGTATATCACTTCCAGACTTGAAGTTAAAATAAATGCTTAATTTGAGACAGGATGTCTTTAGTGGTCCATTACATTCATCTTAGCACAAATCGGTTTTCTTACATTCCTTGAAACCCACTTTTTATCATAGGTGCACCCTATCAAGCCCTTCTCAAATCTGCCCACAAATTATTGTTTAGACATCCAAATTTAGACACTTAATTTATCCAAATTTATCACTTTTCATCTAAACATCCTCTTATCCGAAGTTAATTAAGTAATATTATTATTATTTAATTAATATCTTTAATTCGCCATCCCTAAGGTATTTAATTAATAATTCAAATACCTTACTTCCTTAATCCTCTTTTCATTAAATGAATTAAATAAATATTATATTTATTTAATTTTATCACATGTCTTTTTATCTAACTTAATCCATCTCTCTCTCTTTATTATGATGTGCACATGCCTAATCCTTGATTAGATGTGTCACATCATCCAACTTTTGCAAGTTGGCTTTAATCCCTATAACCCCTAATTATCCCCTTCTAATTACTAATTAGTCAAACCTAAATAGTACCTTGGTCAACTCTCCCATCCCCCAAGGAATTTTTAATTCATTTTTATTCACCCTAGGCTCCTCTCTTCCCCATGTGAATTTTTAATTCACTTTTATTCCTCCTAGAATCCCTTTTCCCATGCATCTTCTAGAATCTTTGACTTGTCACATCAAGTCACATGTGACAAACTCCCACCTTTTGGAGACCTCTTTATCCACTAGATTCTCCCAAGCATGTGAATTCACATTTAAGATTCCCCAAGGAATCTCACTCCCTACGTACTTGGAAGGTACTTGTCTTTCCTCCACATCATGTACCTCCCTTCCATCATCACTTTACACATCATCTCACCCCTTAGCTATCTCATTACCTGCATGTCAAGATGTGAGGGCTTGTGAGTCCTCAACTCACCTTAGCCCTTCATCTTGGCCTTGTTGGATAAATCCCAACCATTGAATTCTCTAGAGAATTCAAGTTTCTCTATAAATACCCCTCCTCTAAGGCATTTAAGGGACTTAGCCATTTTGCAACTAAATGCTGCCATTTTGTGCACTCATCTAGCCATCAATTTCACCCATTTCATTTGCATCCAAGCACATAGTCAAGCTTTCATTTAGCCATCAAGATCAAGAGCCAATCCAAAGGCCAACCAAGGAGTTTTAGTCATAAAAGGAGGTATATCAATTTGAGGTGTTTCATACTTTTCCATTTATTTATTTGCTTAGAAAGGGTTAAACATTTTGGATATCACAATTGTTTCCATTTTTGTTATCATAGAATTCTACATTTCAAGTGTTAGGTCATATAATTCATTTAGCTAATACACTTTAAATAATTTCCCAATATGGCCAATCAATCATTTATGTCATAAGAAAACAATAGATCCCAAAATAGGGTTGGTTCACCTTAAGGTTGAAATTCAATCCTTTTACTTTGAGATCTCTTTTTCTAATAAATTAAGGGAAAAGGGTGTTTGTATCCTAGGGGATTTCATCCTTCCACATTGATTGAATTGATTCTCCCTCTTCCCACCATTTCAAGAGGATAACTCAAAATTTTGGGATTTTTCCTAAAATTTATTATCTCTTCCTCCTTAGTATACTTCACCTTGAAAATAAGAATTATAGCAAATGGTTGTGAACTCACCTCCCTATTTATATGTTCCATCTATATAGGTCTAAGAAAATGAAAGACAACTCATTGCCATCAAGCCTATCTATTATGAGGCTTGAGGTGTTTAGCTTTCCAAAATTTACTCCAATATTAGATGAACTTGTATTCATTGTCATTATGGTTGTCTTGATGTGAATGCTCAGGAGAATGCATCTAAGCTAAAATAATCAATTTATGGGTATTAAGCCCCATGGCTTGGTGCATTAGCTCCATGATATTTATATAATTTATAGTTATCCCCTCTGCATTGGGGATGTCTATTCTTCCAAGAAATAAGGGTGGGAAAACTTGGTCGTGATTTAGTTATGAAGGAGTTTCATATTTAGCTATGGAGGAGTTATCGAAACCTACTAACTTGTATTTAATAGTGATGTTGACATAAACAATTATTATTTATGGGTGCGAGCAACCCCTTTTGGTTTGTCTACTTTTAATACACATTTAGATCTATGTTGAGATTAGGATTGAATTCCCGTGGGTTGAATTTTCCAACAAGGGTAAGTATTATGGATATGGTTGGAATTTTATTTAATATTATATGTGGATTTAATCATGTTTATTAAACAACATGTTTCCAAATAATAACTAAATGAAGTAAATGGAATTTTATTCATTATGATTTTACATGGATTTTAAATATAATTGGATAGAGGCCATCTTATATGGATTCAATGTGTTACATATTTGTTGGTAAAATGACCCACATGTATGAAATAATTGAATAGTTTACAAGATCCCTTTCAAGTAATATAACCAAATTAATTGGCTAGGGTATAAAACCTTTTAGATCCATCACTTGGTACTTCTAATGTCACGATGTTGAATTGAGATCAATATAGGAGCTAAATTCTTGGCATTGGATTTAGGGTTGAGTGAAGGTGATCACCAAATTTTAAAACCTATTACTTGATTATAGATAACCTTATTGTTGCTCTAGTGTGACAAGAATCAAGGAGTGTTCTCTATTGAAATAAGTATCTAGCCATATCATGGGGTCATTTAGCTTTCACTAGAAGCATGCAAGTGATAGATTCCAAGAGCTACCTAATTTCACAGGGTCATTTGACTTTCACTAGTAGCTTGCAAGTGATAGATGCTAGGAGCTACTTGATTTTATAGGGTTTATATGGGTTTTTATAGTACAACATGCAAGTGATGGAGGCCAAGATCTACCCATCTCAAGAGTTTATTATTTATAATGGTGCATCAAGCGAATTGTGTGGGTTTTCTATATGGTGTGTAGCTAAAGTAGAACTTTTTAGTTTGATTATTTATTTAATCTATGTGATTGATAGTATAGGTGCTAGCCTTGGGTCTACGATATAACCATAAGACATCTTGACTATGTAACATAATTGTGGCTTTTTGACCTAAATGATTAATGGGTTAAGGAAATATTATTACTAGCCTTAGCTATTATGAACATTATTTTAATTATGTCCTTTCTAGTGAGGATATCAAGTAGTATGGGATGCTTGATTATCATCATAGTTGGTAGTGGATTGGTGAGAGGATAGGACCCACAATGTAGAATAGGATGCACAAACATTGCTTTTTGAGATGAGATCTGTATATAGGCTTCTATGTTAGTGAGCCAAGTAGTGGGAACATGCATACCAAAATCTGCACCCACTTTCATTCTATCAATTGGTCTCTATGTGGACATGTAATGTATGTGTGGATCATACACATTGGGTATATGTGATGTACACTTGAGCTAGTTTCTATTGTACTCATGGTGAGCATACGAGATATTCATTGTTGTACATACATGATGTGTGTATGAACTAGTCATTGTTGTACATGTGATGTATGTATGAGTTAGCCACCTTGTGTATAA
Source organism: Sequoia sempervirens (assembly GCA_007258455.2). NCBI lineage: Eukaryota > Viridiplantae > Streptophyta > Pinopsida > Cupressales > Cupressaceae > Sequoia > Sequoia sempervirens. The sequence goes on along the minus strand of VDFB02197656.1, from coordinate 8,513 downwards.
TTGATGCATGTTCAAGCTAATCATTGTGTGTGCTTTATATTTCAAGATGATATTTACCCTATGTGGTTGTGCATGTGTTTGTGCACTAATGATTGGTATGAAACCAAAACTTGATCAAAATGTGGTGTTAGCATTCTACTATAACATGAGTAATCTTGCAAGCTTATGCTTAATGAATAGTCATGCTTTAAAATTGAGATTCAAGAAGCCCAACACCTCTAGAGTAATGAGGAAGGAAATAGTAATCTCAAGCTACATGATAAAATTATTATTTTTATTATCAAAAGACACCCATAGAAATTCCTTGAGAATTTTTTAAATCTTCACGTAGGAGGCCTTAAAGAAACCCAACAAGAAGAGTAGTAAACATGTGTGGTGTCCAAGACTTTTGAGCACACAAACTTTTCCTACCAATGAAAGAGGTTTATCAATTCAATATATGAGCTTTTTCTCAGTTATAGAAATGACAACTTGCCACAAGGTAGAAAGGGAGGCTTCAAAGGCAAATAGGATGTGGAGAAACTTGAAAACTTTCCCATGATCAATCCATTTTCATCCATAGAAATTTAACCAACTAGATTTAAGAAGAAAGGATTTCCTATAGCATTGAGTTTCTTGTCACTAAATGCTTTACCTTGAAGTTTTAACCAAAACTTTTAGACACTTCAAGACTTATTTGATATTCTTTTCTTCCTCTAACAAATAAAAAAATTGAATCATCTCTAAAATAATCATTGCCTAACCAAATAATAGATTAGATAAAAAAAAATGCCTTTAACCAAATTGTATGAAAATACATGAACCAAAGCCTTCACTTGTAAGCCCATAAAGAAACATCCTCGTATTTCATTCAAACATAAATAGTCTAGATTTTTTTATGGTAAGTTGTAAAGATTTCCTTTGATTAAACTTGGCCTAAGTTTTCGATATGATTTCCATCGGAAAATGACATCCACGTACCATGTTTGAATATTTCGTTGATTACATAGTGTGAATCCAATGGCAATTAGAAAGCACGTGTCAAAAAGTAGCGGCCACTGTTAAAGTGGGGTTGTGGAATAATATTGACTTTGAATTGACTAAGACTTTCTTAATTTACAATTTGAATAAGAGGTCTTTTCTAATTAAAAGAAGGTGGAGTCTTTTTTGAAACTCACACTTTATTCTTAATAAAAAAAATAAAAATTCTATGCAATAATATTTTACTAGCGTCTTACATTTGGTATAAAGATTGAGTTAGAATCATCAATATCATTTGATATACTCAACTCTATGATTAGGAGTTAGTATCCTTCATATATTCTTATGTTACAATGGTTAAAAATGCATATTATCACATGAATAGTAATCGTGTGATTTTTTCTAAAGTGAATTTATGGTTCTAGGGGTTTTAGACATGGTAAATTGAATGCTAGATACATTTAGAAATTATTGATTCAAATCATTTTATTTCAACTCATAAAATGAAGGCACTATGACATGTTAATTGTTCAACCTTTTTGGCTTTAGAATGCTATAGTTTTTAACCTTTACTACTTTTACTTGATTAGAATGTGTGAACTTGGTTTTGATGTCATTTTGAACAGTAGGCTTGTAGGTAATCATTATGTCTACTTTAAAATAAAAAATAGTCTTTAGAGGTTTTGTTGTGCAAAATAGGACATTCTAGTAGTTCAAAATTGTGTGTTTTACTAAAGGCGTTTTAATTGATGAAAAATGTGATATTATTATCACTAGGAGCAACCTCTAAAAAGTAAACTTAACATGATTTAAACATGTGTGAATAGAATTTAACTAAGAAAGATGTGATATATGATCACTAAGAGTTTCTAGTGTATTTGAGCTCCCAAGATCACTTGAAGGACCAAATATTACCAAATCTTGTTGCATGAATATTATCCTAATGATGGATCATGGAGTTTGATCTGAAATGTTGATTCAAAAATACACAATTTCAATCCAGAAAATTAACAATTCATGTAAACATGTGTGAATAGGCTTTAACTAGTGAATAGTTAGATAATAGATAATAGCCTTTGTTCACACTACAAAAGGGAAATTGAAATGCTAATGCCCCTACTTACACCAATGCAAAGATGCATCAATGATAACTTTAAGAAATCCCCCCTAAATATTTATGAAGTCCTAGCAATTTTTTATTTTTTGGTAAAAAATATTAATTTCTATTGTGAACCTTTCCTTCTAAAAAATGTATTGGTAATTTTTTTACATCATGATAAATTCTTATGGAAAATTAGGAGCCCGAGGGGTGGCAAAAATAAATGATTTTAATGGATAGTACTTCTTACAAGGGTTGGGGGTAGTTCTTCCCCATGGGGTCAAGGGCAACACCCTTGTAGGGGTTGAGGGGGAAGAGCCTCCTAAATTCCTCTTGAATGTAGTACTTAACCTCTTCTTGACTAGGCACTCTCTTTGGACATAGTAGCAACAATCATGGCTTATTTATCTCCATGATTTTCTCTAAAGAAGGTATCCTAGTCTTCAATCTTGAAAATCTCATGAAAAAATGCTTAGAGAACTAGCACTTTCTTGAACTTGAATTAGTATTTTTCTCAAAATCCTTTCCAAGTCTCTTGCATAAGAATAGATCCTCATACTTCTAAGGAGAGGCTTGATGATTCTTTTGAATAGTTATAACTAACCTTAGAAAATTGCAAGATAATAAGAGTCTACTAATTACTAAAATTTGACTAAGTTTGAAATTTATAGTCTTGCACTACTACATGTGACTTTGATCCCATTTGGAAGTGGGTATGTAGACAATCCTTGAGTGAAGGATGCCCTTATGACCCAAGTCTATAGGGGATGGTTTAGGGGATAACTCCAAATTTTGGGTTTTTTTCCTAAACTTTATTATCTCTGCCTCCTTAGTATGCTTCACCTTGAAGCTAAGAATTGTAGTGGATGGTTGTGAAATTTCCTCCATATTTATATGTTTCATCTATATATAAGTCTAAGAAAATGAAAGAAAAATCACTATCATCAAGCCTGTATATTATGAGGCTTGGGTTGTTTGGCTTTCCAAAATCTACTCCAACATTGGATGAACTTGTAGTCATTATCATTATGGTTATCTTGACATGAATGTGGGAGAATGCATCTAAGATAAAAATTAGTTTCTAGGTATTAAGCCCCATGGCTTGGTGTATTACCTCCACGATATTTATAGAATATATAGTTATCCCCTATACATTAGGGATGTCTATTCTTCCAAGAAATAAGGGTGCAATAAAATTTGCCATGATTTAGTTATGAAGGAGTTTTTTATTTATCTATGGAGGAGTTATCAAAACATACTAACTTGTATTTAATGATGACATTGACTTAAACCATTATTATTTATGGGTGTGAGAAACCCTCGTTGGTTATTATGCTTTTAACATACACTTAGATCTATGTTGATAATAATATTGATTTCTCATGGGTAGAATTTTCCAGCCACAAGGGTAAGTATTACGAATATGGTTGGAATTTTATTTAATATTATATATGCAGATTTAATCATGTTTATTAAACAAAGTGTTTCCAAATAATAATTGAATGGAGTAAATGGACTTTGATTCCTTATGAGTTTGAATGGATTTATAGATATGTTCTGATAGAGACCATCTTATATGGATTCAAATTTTTACATATGTGTTGGTAAATTGATGGTAACAAACTTATAAAATAATGAAATATTTTACAAGATCCCTTTTGAGTAATCTAACTAGATTAATTGGCTAGAGTATAAACACTTCCAATATTTTTTAGATCCATGACTTGGTTCTTCTAATGTCACAATGTTGAATTGAGATCAATATAGGAGCTAAATTCTTGGCATCAAAACTAGGGTTGAGTGAGGGACTCTACAAGGGTATATGTAGAGGATGGTCATTCTTTTAACATAGGTTTTCCCAATCATCTTGAGGTGATCACCAAATATTTTAAACCTATTACTTGATTATAGATAACATTATCATTTCTCTAGTGTGACAATATTTAGGGAGTGTTATCTATTAAAAGAAGTATCCAACCATATCATAGGGTCATTTAGCTTTCACTATTAGCATGCAAATGATAGATTCCATGAGCTACCTAGTTTCGTAGGCTCGCTTGAAATTCACTAGTAGCATGCAAAGGATAGATTCTAGGAGCTACCTAATTTTATAGGGTTTAGATAGGTTTTTATAGTAGCATGCAAGTGATGGAGGCCAAGATATACCCATATTAAGAGTTTATTATTGGTATTGGTGTATCAAAGGAGTTGTGTGTTTTCTATGTGGTATTTAGCTAAGGTAGGATTTTTGGTTTGATTATTAATTTAGTCTATCTGATTGATAGTATATGTGCTAGCCTTGGGTCTATGCTATAACAATAAGACATCTTGACTATGTAACATAATTGTGGTTTGATGACCAAGATGATTAATGGGTTGTGGAAATATTATAACTAGCCTTAGTTATTATGAACATTATTATACCTATGTCCTTGCTAGTGAGGATAACAAGAAGTATGGGATGCTTGATTATCATCATAGTCGGTAGTGGATTGGTAAAAGGATAGGACCCATGATGTAGTATGGGATGCACTAACATTCCTTCTTTTGATGAGACCTATGTATAGGCTACTATATTAGTGAACCAAGTAGAAGGATGATGCATATAAAAGGTTGTATCCATTTCCATTATGTCAATTGGTATCAGATATGGACATGTAATGTATGTGTGGATTATTCACACTGGATATATGTGATGTATAGTTGAGCTAGTTTTTATTGTACTTGTGATGTGCATATGAGCTAGTAATTGTTGTGCATATGATGTGTGTATGAACTAGTCATTTTTGTATTTGTGATGTATGTATGAGTTAGCCACCTTGGGTATAAGTGATGCATGCCCAAGCCAATCATTGTGTGTGAGCTTGGGATTTTAGAATGATATTTACCCTATGTGGTTGTGTATGTGTTTGTGCATTAATGATTGGTACGAAACCAACACTTGATCAAAATATGTTGTTATCATTCTATTGAAATGGGACTAATCTTGCAAGCTTATTCTTAATGAATAGTCATGATTAAAAATTGAGATATGAGATCTCATGCAAGAGGAGAGGATAGATTATCTCTAGCATTGGTGGAAAGACTACAAAGCCTCTAATTACCAAAGGGTGTACATAGGATAGGTCACTAAAAATGAATCCTCAAGGCTAAGGTCTAGGTCTAGGGATAACCCTAAAATTTGGGACCTTACCACTTTTGAGTGCAAGCATATAAGTAGTGGCATAGATTTTTCACCACCATGATGATTAGAGAGCTTATGAAGTCAACAGTTATAATCTAGATGGAAGATTCTTGGTCAATTAAGTCAATAGTTATGAAATGATTTTGTTTAAAACTAGTATTAATTGAGGGGTGGTTGTTTACATCCTTCTACCAAACTTGACACCCCTAGAATTTAGGAACATATTCAACTTTAGGGATTTACAACTTAGATCACCAAGAAGGCCTACTTTCCTTGGAGTGTCATTAATACAATAAATAGATTACACATGGCATAGTATTGTGTGAATTTGGATCGTGTCATCACCCTATCCAAATCTCATCTTCACTCATCCCTAGAGATTGATCATAATCCCTAGATCTTATATTCACCACCGTTGATAAGATCTATGATAAAAATTTGACCAAATTGTTTTTTGTAATTTTAAGAACTTATACCTCAAACTTTTAAAATTTAAAATTTAAGTTTGTACCTTGTCGTCTCTTCACTATCCATGGTGCCCTAATCTAGTGCACACTTATGTTAATGTTTATATTGTGTTGTTTTATTTAAATACATTCATTCTTTTATTTTAAAATCAATTAGGAATCATTGAAGAACATTAATGATACATTCATAACATCATTATTAGAGTATTAACTAGCATACATCAAGTCGAAGACATCATTTCCAAGCGTGCAAATATCCTAAATGATTCTATTGCAAATTCTAAGTCTTTTTGTCCCTAGAAATTGAAGCATGTGCTAATGATTTTTCCTTAAATGAACATATGCATTAATTATAAATTTAATGTCTTTAAAATCCAAAATAGAGCAATAAGTCACATAAATGTGCATGTTAGCTCATAATGTTTATTAGGAAAATCCTAGTCTAAATTTTTGAATTTTAGGGTCAATCTTGAGGTACTTGAGATTGACCTAAGATAATAGAGTTGATGTGGTTGGTAATCACATAACACATTTATAATTTCTACAATGAAAACTTGTCTCTCTTGAAAAAATTTCAATTTATACAAATTTGTAATACCAAGGCTTCAATTGCCAGGTCTTGACTTACTAGTTTTGCTTACGGTTCATTGTATTTGTTGTTTACACAAAGGGACTTACATAATAGTATTTTACTCACAGGAGCTAGAAATATTGCAATTCATGAGGTTTTTTTTATCTAGACTTCACAATTTTTAGCACTAAACTTATAGGATCAATAGTTGTTTCAACAAATCTCACACATTGCAAGATAACCTTGATCAATTATTTTGGAATTGTTTAAATATTTTCACAAAGTTCAAAGAATTTTTCTATTTCCTCAAATTTACAAGAATTGATCAAAGTTATCTTGAAATGTATAAGATTTGTTGAAATAACTATTCATCATGTAAGTTTAGTGATGAAACGTTTAAAGTCTAGATAAAATACCTAGTGAATTGTAATATTTATAACTCTTATGAGTAAAAGACCATTATGTAAGTCCCTTTGTGTAAAAAATAAATACAACAAACCCTGAATGAAACTAGTAAACTTGTCAAGACTTGACAATTAAAGCCTTGGGATTACAAAGTTTGTATGAATTTAAAATATTTCAAGAGAGATATATGTTTCCATTATAGAAATTATATATGTGTTATGTGATTAACAACCACATCAACATAAGTGGTCCTAGAAGGAGGACCATGAAGAATATATTCTGATATTTACAAGCTGGAGTGATGAAGAATTATTATGAGGATTCAATCTAGCAATTAAAAGGGATGATTTGAGTTTAGAGATGCTTTAAGCATTTAGAGTTTTATTTTGCGATATGTTACATCTCATTAAATTTTTAGAAAATCCTAAAATTAAAAAAAAAAAAAATAGAAAATTTTAAATCCAAGCTTAAAATGGAAGATCGGGAGCAAAATAAATCATATTTGTGAAAATTTTGAAGTAAAAAATTCCTTTATTTCAAGAAATTTTAAATGTACAACTTTATTCTCAAAAAATTTCTAACTTTGCTTTAACAAGAAGATGTAGGATAAATGATATTGCAAAGCATGGTGAAATCAACTGTTTAAATTTCCTTACAAGATTTGATTTGGATTTAAAAGGAATAATTTATTTCTTAGAAGTGTACAAGTTTGAAATTTTTCTAGAAAATGAAAATATTATGGATGAAGAGGATATAATATTAGAGGTTGTGAATTATCTAGAGAATACAACAACTGAACCAATTTTTGAAGAAAAAATTGATATAATTCAACCACAAAATTACCTTCCTTTAATTTTATTTTAAAATGTTGCATTAGTAATGAATTGTGCCATGGTGAAAATAAATTTCCTTATAGTCCACATGAGAATGAGTTTGAGTGTAAGTGTGAATCATTTGATAATGGTAAGGACATGGAGTTTGACAATAAGATTGAAAATAATCAAATTAGAGTTATGAAACAAGAAAATACATGTCAATTAAATGATTCCAAATCTGATTTAAATTTTGAAAATTTTGAAAATTCATTCTTTCAAATGAACAATATAACTAATCATGAAAATAAGTGTGAACAAATACTAGATCTAATTGATTGTGCAATACATAGAAAGGATTTCAAAACAACAATGAAATAAACTAGAATAAATAAGATAGATGAAGTGTTGTTTGATTTTTCAAATATAAATGATCAATTGTAGGATTTTTACAATGTACTAGAATTAGCTAGTTTTTTGGTCAATTGGAATGCATTATTTGAACCTCAAATGGTTAAAGTTAAAGAAATTGAAGATGAATTGAATCATTAACAGAAATCTACAAAGCATGGGTAGACAACTCAAAGATATCAAAAAATGAGATATATTATTGTAAAGGGGCCCTACATGATCCCTTACCCTTAGAAAAATTGTTTCTAAGTACCACGGTTTCTAAAAAACACCTCATCAAAGTTTTATACCTTTTGCACTTTGGTCTCTTAATAGATATTGTCGGTGTAGTGTAGCTTGGACGGGTTTGGCATGTTTGGGTGTGAAACAGGACCTTGTCTAGCATAAACATACTCATTCAGTTGTGTTGAAAATTTTGGCTTGGTTGCTCATTGAACATAACATAAATTACACCACCTTTCAACTTTACACTGCACACATTTGGCACTTTTTCCATCAACTAAAAACTACACACCGTGGGAAAATGGCTTGGAGATATTGAAAAATAAGAGAGGTTATTGTAGAGGGGCCCTACATAATCTCGTACCTTCAGATGGAATGTTTC
>VDFB02197655.1:0-26544 GCA_007258455.2 Sequoia sempervirens | reverse complement strand
TGTGACTAATTATTTAGTTGTGTTTTTTTCTCCACAATCAAATTAGTCACTTATGATGATCGAATTAGTCATTTATAGTTGTGTTACAAAAAATGAGTAGAATTTAGTCATCTTTAGTTGTTGTGACTAATTTTTTTAGTCATGTAGTCATTTATTTTCCAAATTCAACTAGTGTATATGACCAAGACATTTCCTTTGTAATCTCAATTCTCAAGCTGAATATAGTTTTGCATTCTTAAGAGGAATACAATTTATTCCTCATATTTCTGGTTTTGCTTTCCTTCAGTCATTAGATTCTTGGGTAGGCTAGTTAGCAAATCTCACACAAGGTACCTACAATGTATATATCAAAAAATATCATAATAATAACAAAATTGTGCATGAGTTTTACAACAACAAGAGATTCATTGTTTCTTAATTTTGACATACCAAAATTTACATTTTTCAAATGATTTTTGGCTTATGCTAATATTTGGTAAAATTGAATCATCTATTTTTTCTATAAAATTCAGTTTAATTCATATCTAATAGATGTTTTGGATAAGGGTCACAGATTTTTGATCCCACCCTTAATTTTAAAAAATCTTTAATATTAGGTGATACTCTTGTATTATCATGCCACTATTTTTCAATTAAAGATTTGATTTCATTAATTAATTTCATGTCCAACCTTGGGAGTCTACCACTAAAACTCCAACATTGATTAATTAGATCTTTTTAATACTTTCTCTTCTGTTAGTCGCTTTAATCAAAGTTTTAGGATTTACTTTTATATATTTACTAATCTTAGTTAACATTCTTTTATTTGAAGTTGATTTATAAAATAAATTAGTTGTTATTGCATGATGTGGTGTATTCTTATCTTTAGATCAACTTTTTTTTCCTATAGAATCAATAGCATTGACAACACTAGATATGACTTGTTTTATTGAATCATCTTTCTTTTTTGGTTTTAAAAAAATGCCTACTTTTTCATCACTTTTCGTATTTTCCACACTTTCATCAATTGCATCATGATTTGACATTGAAATCCTAATTTCTTTATATAATAAAACATTCTATATAATATATTTCAATGAGTTCTCATTTGTCTCCAAAAATTTTTACCAAGAAGGTTATCTAGGACATCTCTTTCAATTGTAAAAAAAATATTTTCATTTTCATTCATATAAGGGGTTTCATTTTCGTTTTCAACCATACAAGGGATTTCATTATCATTTTCATCAATACAAGGGATTTCATTCTTATTTGCATTCATATAAGATATTTCATTATTATTTTGCTTTTCCATTGTTTAAGTAACATAATTGATATCATTATTAGTGTATCTAGCTTCGTTTAAACAACTAAGATCATGATTATCAAAATAAGGGTTTGAAGACATACTTGGATAAATTGTTTGAATAGGTGCATTTTCCATATCATTGAGAGGTGGATTTGAAGACATACCCAAAGTTGTTTGCATAGTCACTATTTCCATATCATTCAAAGTTGAAGTTGAAGGCTTAGTTGGGTTTATCTCCATAATTGCATTTTCTTCCATATTCATCATTTCTACATTTACATCATCTACGTTCATCTCATCCTTCATGGTATCCGCTTCAAGATTCATGGAACTAGATGCTTCCACATTTTTCATTTGATGAATCCTTGTTCTTCTATCTCTTTGTATTTTAGCCTCCATCTCTCTTTTTTGCTTCAATTTCTTCAGGTGTCATTAACTTTCTACATTTTTCCTTTGTCTTTGTTTTGATCCCATGATTACCAAACCCTCTTGATAAAAAAAATAATATTTTAAACCTATTTTCCAATTTCTACCTCCTTCAAATTTTGAATTTTAAAACTATATATGGAGACCCTTTATTCTATAAACTTTGAAGTACAAAAACATATGAATACATTCAAAATCCCTCTTGTTTTAATTCTTCTTGAGAAAAGTCCTTGTATTTGATTCCACTTCAGAAAATTCAACTTGTGATTGTCTCCTTGAAAATTTTGAATAGAATATGACCTGTTAAGAGATTGCACAAGACAAAATTGAATTAAAAATTACAGAAAATGGCATTGTCGGTTCATTGCAGAAAAAGAATGTTGCAGAAAAAAGGTGGTGAGTTGGTTTTTTCCAAATTGGGAAAATGGATATATCAGAAACCCATTACTAATTTCAAATGAGAAAATTAGAAATGGGTACTCGTTCCTAAAAGCTATAATCCCCAAGGGGTGCTACCACAATAGTGGTTTACACTTTCTGGGAGATCCTGATGTTTGCTGAAATCACATATTTTTAGAAAATATAATGATTTAAGCCTTGAAAAGTTTCATTTAAAGGATTTCAATTGAAGAGGGTTTGATCAAACCACCTTAGACCAAGCCCCCTTAGAACCCCGCTAGTTTTAAACCATACCTATAATGGAGTCTCCTTTACACTTATCAAAATGCTGATAAAAAACCACTTTTGATTTACCTTTTGGGGGATCAAATGAATTCATTTAAAATTTATTTTTTGTAAGTATGTATTCCTTATTATAAGCTCTCCAAAAAGTATAATTTTAAATAAATTTAATTTAATTATTATATTTATTTTTTATTTCTTGTGAATGTAGGTTTTTCACCAAAAATCAAGCTATATGTTCTACATGTGAAAAAATAGAATATTATCAAAAAAAAATATTAAAAATTATTACATTAGATATTGGAAGTCTTTGATCCAACAAAAAAAAAGATTAAATTTGATACATACAAAAAAAGTTGTGTTATACGCTTTGCCTATGTCTCGAATTATAATTGGTTTAACTTCAAAACTTGATTGTGAAAAAATGTTCAATAAAACATGTACCGAAACCAATTGGAAGCATCTAGATATCATAGTTACAAATCTAAATTCAAAAAAATTATCCTTCATAGAAAAAAGTTATGTGCTATACAATAAACATCACTCTTTAAAAATGGTGCTTACTATAAAAACTAGTTATTAAAGGAGATGGAAAAAAATGCAATTTGATTCCTTTTTTTTTTTTGAAAAAATATATTTCTAAGAATCTACCAAAAAAAAAATCACAAATCACTAGGTTGCATCATCTTCAAATTCCTCACGCTTAGCCACAAGTAGGTGTCTGAAAGTGAAGATTTAGTTACAAAAAATAAGTTCAGTGTCCAATTTGGCCAAAAATTGTAAACTAGTATTGTGGGATCACCTCAAGCCAATTTTTGTTTAGGTTTTAGGCTCGAAAAAGGTTTGTTAACCAACCTTTAGCCTTTAACCGCAACTAAAAACTAAGATTCATATATATATTATTTGATTATGTTTTCTATTTTTTAGTTAATTTCCAAGCAAAATTGTCCATAAACTTGAAATATCAAGATTTTTTTTTATATCTTTTTATTTGTTAAATTTTTTGTAAAAAAAATTATATGACATCAATCTTCAAACAATTCTCTATAACACAATGATGTTTTTAAGTTTAGGTCCAATTATGATGTCTGTACATGATTTTCAAAAACAACAATTAAGGCCAATAAAAATTCAATTAAAAATAATTCAGAAAAAATATAAAAAGAATTCCTCATGAATCTTTAGGTTATTACGTATCTTTCCCCAAAAGGAATTAGAATAACACTTTTATTTAGGTCAAAAAGTGGTGTTCGTACACGTACATGGTATGGTAAAAAAATGACTTTTAAAAAGTTGTTTTTATACATGCTATTTAAATTTAATTTATATCATCTGAGTATTAGAATAAATTACATATTCAAAAACGAGATTCAAAATACTAAATTTCATATTACTCATTTTTTTAAAGATTCAATGTGTAAATGATTCAAATTTTCAATCCAAGTGTGACACATTTTGAAAAACAACAAAAACACTTCCACTTTTTGACCTTTTTATGGACCTAGCTTCTTACATCGGCCCACATAATCTTCTAAAATATTATAATTTAAGTCATGGAAAATAAGTGTCATAGCTCATTGATAAGTAGTACCATCAGTTTTTAGTCCAAAAGGCATAGCCACACAACAAAAGTTACCTAATGGTGTTGGAAAAGTATCTTAAATGTTGATCTCGGGGTTTGATAATAATATGATTCTATCTTGAAAATCCATCCAAAAATGAATTCATTCCATGTCTAGTACCAAATTCAACAAACATATTAACTTTGGGTTATAGAAACTTGTCTTTGGAGAATATTTATTAAGATCCCAAAAATATGAGCAAATACTAATTCTCCCATCAAGTTTTGTGGTTGACACTATACTAGAAATCCATGGAGAACAATCAATAAGTGTAGTGAATATGGGTTTTAACAAATTTTTAATCTTATATATCAGTAATAGACTTGTTTTTGGATGCAACTTTCTAATCTTCTATTTTAATAGTTTTACATTTTAATTTTATAATAGTATTATGCATAATGACATCACTAGAGATGCTAGACATATCTTGGTAGTCCATACAAATAATTCCTTATAATCTTGAAGCAATATAGAAATTTTAAATCTCTCTTAATCATATTGGTATTCACCAATTTTCAACACTTTATTTGTTTTATCCATTTCAACATTAAAAGTGCCCCTACAAAAATAGTGATTCATATTTAATAAAGGGCCTAATAGGTAAGCAATCAAGTAGCTCAAGAGAGTCTCCTATAGAAGAAGTTTCTCCAAAATATGAATGAATATCAAGAGCATACAATAAACCCTTACCATGATGAAACTTAGACAAATCCTCATAGGCACCCACATTTAGCAATATAATCATTCTTTGAAAAGTAATCATAATATGGTCTATAATTTATAAAAAAAGACCATTTAGCTTGGGATGCATCAAGTATAAATGACTATGAAGAGCTATACATGCTAATTAAGGTGTCATTTTTTATTAAACTTTTATATTATTATACATATGATTAGTATAAGGTAAACCCTTGGTGGTTTGTTCTTCTTGTCATGCAATAGGTTCCAAAGTATCTTATTCATTCAAGCCCAAACATTTACCGTTATAACCAAGATTATGTAAACTATAAAATCCTTTACTATACTTATTATGGAGTTGTTAAAAAGGTAAATGGGAATCATCATTAATGTTAGAATTTTATCCATCAATAGAAACCATCATTCTTAGAATTTTTTTATAAGCTCATCATATAATAATGAAGGTCGTTGACAATGTATAGTGGGAGCAATATATAAAGGGAGAAATCATATAGCCTTTACCATTTACTGTGTAATAAATAAGAATCATCGTATTTCAATAGTGATGGATATGTAATCAATATAGTGGAATGAATAAAAGTGTTATGTTTTTTTGACTAGTTGACAAATCTAAAAAGGATTATCATTTATGTGTACAACATATTGTTTTTTCTTAAAAGATAAACTTTATAGTTTGGTGACGTATAGATGGTACGAACCCATAACATGTATCCATGGATGTCATCATGTAAAATAATATTGTACATTAGCTACTCATACATCACATGGAATAAAGTGTCAATGACAAGGTGTCCACCTATAAGGGAAAAACTAATGACATAGAGTGATTCCCAACCCATAATATCAATTCCTCTAATTGTGATATTTGATTTCTATCAATTGGTGTCTTAACATTGGAGTTATCTATATTTTTTTCTATAAATATTTAAACTAGATCTATTTTCTATTAAATCTCTTCTAATGTGGATATTCTTATTTTTCCTTAATGAATAATAATAAATTTTATTAAATAATATTAGTAGTAGGTAGTTCATGAGATTCAAATGAAATCCTATGAAACTTTGTGTAAATGGGCTCAAGTAAGGTAGATGCCTTTGTAGGATTAACATTATGACATAGTAATCCTTTTTAAATACCATTTCAAAACCTCTTTATGTAGGTTTGATCTATAAATTAGATCCCAAAGAGATTTTTTTGTTGTTGGGTTATTCTTATTTTGATTGATTAAATGATATCCTTAATGTTCTCTTTTTGTCAACTTAGGTGGAGATATGATTGGATAGAAAAACTAGTAAATTAGATATAAATTTAGGTCCTTTATTCATCCTTTGATAAGTATTCCCTATCTAATGAGAATGTTGCAAAGTAGAGGTCTCATAAAAAATCCAAGGTTCATGCATAGGTGAATTACCCAAGTATGTGATGTGGAGTGAATTATAGGATAGGAAGACCTAGAGTTAAAAATCCCATGAATGTAATGTGCTATTCTCAAATAACACTAAATATTATAACATGCAATCTATAAAAGATATTCATGTTCATTCACAACAATGATAAGTCTTCAAGTTCACAACTTTGAATACAAAACAAGACTTCCTTTATTTAATATAGTAGTGGATTACATAGATCATTATTACTTTGAAACATGTGTCCTCATCAGTTGAGACACCTATTGAAATTTGCTCACACACTTGTCGAGTGAGCTCACAAATGTCCCATCTTTGGAGGGGTAGTCAAAGTTTCACCCCTACCTTCTCACCTCCTCATCCTTGCCTATATATACAAGGCTTGATCATTGTATTCACACATTCTTCATTTTGTATATTTATAGACATACTATTGTGCTTATTTTGTTCACTTGTGAAAGTTTATTTCATGCTTTTGATCTTGGAATTCTCCATCAGTTTGCATATTTAAGTTTTACTAACTTAGATGTTTATAACATATTGCCTTGATATATGTGATTTGTGCTTGAAAAAGGTTTTTATTTTATACATCCTTGAGAAGCTTGGTAAGCAAGGGGTTTTTCTCTTGGCTAAGCACCTATGACTAAGTCAACAACATATAATAAAGATTGAAGATAATAGGTAGTCATGCAATATGCCTATCTGGTGTTGATGAAAATACCGATATCATGCTCTTGTGATTATGCAATGAGTAATGGAGCTTGCTTATAGTCCTCTTGATGTTTTAAAAGAAACCAAGGTTTATCCTTCTATACAACACCTTAGCATGCAATTTAAAATATTTTATGCTTTCTAGTGAACTTATAACAATCAATTGAAAATGAAGGAAATAAGCTCAATTTTACAATCTAAATTTGAAAGTTTAGGGCTTATTTATGCGCTTGTGGATATGACCTTGGTTAGCTTTGTGAGTGCAAAAATGACCTAAGATAAAGAGTGGATTGAATGAGCATCATAATTGGTTCCTTGGGATGTGTAAACATGGAATTAGGTGATAGTCAGAATATTTGCCAACTTCCATGTAACAATACACCAATTTGCACACTAATCATTACATTAGGAACAACCATGTCAAAATGGGTCCAAGACATAAGAAAAAAGTACAAGGTATGCAATTTTAACCATTAAAACTATTAATACCATTTGCATGGTTAAGAGGTGTATTGGATTCGTTAATAGGGAATATAGATGCATGTCAATTGAAAATATTTTGTTGTATTAAGGAAAATAGTTTTTCCCATAAAGAAACAATTTTGAAAATTGAATAATATTTTCCTACATAAGACAACATTTTTAGATTAAATTTTTGAACCTAAAAGTGAACAAATAAAAACCTTTTGACTAGTAAATACATATTACTAGTTGGCCTACCTATCAAATATATATTTTTTGTATTAAAGATAGTTAGGACACACTGTTACATATAAATTTGTTGTTCACAAACAACTATAGGAATACAGATTACACCATTTTTCACAGCATATACATAACTATTGTTTGCTGTGAACTGTCACCTTTTGGACCAAAAGTTGACAAATATAATTGTTGTTCAAAAAATAGCCATAGGGATGAAGATTGCAAAGAAGTCTGCTGTACAAGGTTGGCATATACAAAATTACAAAATTAAATAATAGAGCTTGCATAATTACAAATTTGCATGAAATAAGCTATAAGATTTCAGTTTGTGCACTCCTATTTTGGAAGCAATCACCTAGATCTTCGAGCTTGATCCCTTTGAGACTCCTTCCTCCTTTTGATCTTCTCATATCTTACCATATGCTGAGTAGATTGCAGATGTTTGGTAGCTGCTCTAGTGTCTTCATTGGACTTGACTACTGCAGTGGTGAGTATGCCCACATCTTACCTTCCTTCTGTCAACTGCGGTTCGTTCAGGTTCCTAGTCTGAATATCAAATATATTTTTTAAACAATTCTATTAAAATTTACCCTTCAAATACTGCTCTCCTCCCTCCATCCCACACATGTATGAAATTTTAATTAATTAAAAATAAAAAAAATGATTTTCAATCAATTATAAATACAATTAAATTGTGTATTCTTGGATGATCAAATTTTACTCTTTGTCTATCCAACCCAACAATGTACAATTTAATCGTATTTATTAATTGATTGAAAATCAAATTTTTTTATTTTTAATTAATTAAAAAATATGGTCAAATGTGCATTCTGGATAGACGTCTGCTCAAATTTTGGCCGTTGCGGGCAACATGGGTGATTTGAAAGCTGCATTTACTAACTACTGACAGGGTTTTAAAGCTACATGATGGCGGTCTCACGCTCGTACATCATCGTAATTGCAGGCTTTGCTTTCGTTTTCCTGGTTTCTGCATATGAGGATAGTGTCACACCCATAGATGTCTATGCTAGCGAGCTCATGGATGCTGCCAAAAATAATATTGAATGGTTGAAGTCGACAAGGAGAAGAATTCACGAGTACCCAGAACTAATGTTTGAGGAATATAACACAAGTACCCTCATCAGAAGTGAGCTAGATAGAATTGGGGTATCATATGAATGGCCATATGCAAAGACTGGTGTGGTTGCTCAGATTGGTTCTGGATTGCCTCCTGTCATTGCTCTCAGGGCTGACATGGATGCCCTACCTTTGCAAGTAAATACATTCACATCCATGCTTACATATTTGCATGACGATGCCAATTATGTTTATGATTGTAAGGCTTTCGTTATTTCTATTGTTTGTTAAGGACCATGTCTGATGTATTTAAAGGAGCAAGTGGAATGGGAGCACAAGAGCAAAATTACTGGAAAAATGCATGCATGTGGGCATGATGCCCATGTCACAATGCTTCTTGGAGCTGCGAAATTGCTCCACCAACGGAAGGACAAGCTCAAGGTTAGTACCATATTCAATTTTTGGTTTAAATGGCTTTTATTAATCATAAATACAATATGGTGCAAAGCTGTTAGTTCAGACAAAAGTGGCAGGGCCAAAGTACTACCCACTAGCACAAAAACTCGTATGCAATACCAAAGTGTCAATAAAACTGCAATTTCAACACCATAAACCCGTAATCGCAGCCCAACTTTAAAATTTTAAAATAAAGAATTAAGCACCTACAAGCCTTGTATTGGGAGGGCGTTGTCTTCATAATCTTGCACACCCCTACCATCCGGTGAATATGGAGGCCAAGGTATGAGGATCCTTGGCCTCAGTGTTAATCCTACCGTGCTTAGCACTTTCGAAGATTGCAATGGACATCTTGGGAAGAGATGCTACACAATCACGCTAAGTTGGCGACCATTGGTATCTCGCCCTGACAAGCTCTGAGGCCACTTTCTTTACCCGGTTCTGAATCTGTATAAACAAATTAGAAATTACAGCGATCATCATATACCATATCAGATAAGTTTCAAATTGAATGATTATGAATCGCAACATTTTAATTCAAATGCAAGAAAAATAATACTTCCACTCAGATAATATCATGTATATCGTTTGGTTTTGAGCCAATTGGTTGAATCTTCATAAAGAGCAACTTTCTGGGAGATGGGATCAGATTGGAAGGGTTAGAAATTATAAGAAACCCAATTCCAAGTGTCCTTAGCCTTGGGGAAAGACCAAAATCTGTGCTTAAAAGGCTTAGAGTATATGTCAGGCTGGACATTTGGGACAGGGCTGGCCAAGATGTGGGATCAATGGTCCTAAAGTCAAGCTCTGGTAAACACACAACGAGGAAAAACACACCCTTGTAGATTTTAAAGGGCCTTCCAAATACATATTCGATTTGATTTTCCCAGTATTCTGAGAGGACTGCTAATACTACCATATATTGAAACTCTCTTATATGGAGCAGATGGATAAAATTACATACAAGCAATGCCAGGTTTATAATACTAAAATGGAAAGTTGTAACTCCACTGCTATTATTTCAACCAACAACTTGTGGAGAAAGGTATCTAGGATAAGATCTTGGATTGCAGAACTCATTCCATGAAATCTAGTCCCTGATCTGAGAAGATAACAAATCTGTTATCATTCACGTTACAATCCAAACTGTTCAGGTCATATGCTTCAAAAAATTTCCAGCCTTAAAGTTCAAGTTAGTCCGTAGTCACATCAGAGTCTATACAATATTTTGTCTTTAAGGTCTCTTAAATATAAATCATGTCTATATCTTGTCATCATCAAGCCAAAATAAACACCATGAGTCTTAGAGTTCCTTTGATTCCATCGTCTAGTCTTGAGTAGTTTTTGTTGAAATCTAGGAAAAGTTTGTCCTTAACCACAGAATACAGAGGACCAGAAAGCATCTGGAAAGTTTTATAGTTACTTTGCAACCCCAAGTCCCTGGTTATAATATATCGTAAATGCCAAGTTTTATGGGTTACAGATCTGCAAAGTAGTTTTTGTGTGTTTTCTAGCTTTTAGCCTGGTCTTTTCCTCTTCCCGTATCATATAGCCTGCATGGTTGAAATTTTGCTTAAGTATCTTATTGTAGATTTGAGATTGTAAGTTCTTTCTCTTCTTAGTCTGATGTTATTTCATGTACTCTGCAAATGGTAGAGTAAGAGCTATGGGATGCAGAGGGTTCTCATTGTGTTGTGGAATGCTAATCTTTCTGTGCTCTTATTTCCACGTATTATGTAGTTCAAAGCATGATTTTCCCTAAGTCCCAACTTTTAGCTTTATGGGTGTTGCAGTCATGACTGGAGGGTCCAGTTAAAGGATTATCCAGCCATGCAGCCAATTACACAATTACTCACAGTGGAACTCAATAACACAGTAAATAAACATAAATATGATCTTCATTGATTCACAGTCACAAATACATTCAGAATTTTGCCACAAGGGCTTACAGTTTGAGACTTCAGCATTCAATGATACCTAGGCATAATCAGTGTGCAAATTACAATCTTCTTAGCTGACATGCAATATAATGCTCTCCTTTTGATACCAAACTCTATGAAACTGAATTTAAATTGTGATCTATAAATCTGATTCTTCATTCTGAATTGCCTTCCAATAATGGTGAATGATATTTATATAGAGAGTGCACGAAATTAAGATGAAGTGCACCACACACAAGGTGGCACAATGCTCTATGCATATGAAATGTGTATGCAGGCTAGAAGGTAAGATGTATGCATTGAAACGTGATGTGGTTCCAATCATTAACCTCCCTAGGATCAATAAGCTTGAAAATGTATTCAAATATTGGGCGAATCTTTTCTGTTTGCTGCATAGTCTGATCAGGTCTTCTTTGTATACAAAAATTAATGTCACATCATTGACCAATGGTAAGTTTTGAGAATCCACTTAGAATTAGTGCATAGTCAATTAATCATAAATTTTGATATCAATTGGAAGCTCTTGAATCAATTTGTGGTACCACATAGTAAAATCATCTATTTGGAATTGACTGTGCTGAATAATGACTCGAACAAAATATGCCTTTGTTGTGAGAGTGTCATAAGTAGAACATTATTATAAATCTGCAAACAACAAACCAACGCGAAAGAAGATATTTTTTGGTAATTTAAGATTGCCCTTACACCATAAATGCTCCTACATCAATGGGGTATTGAGTGTAGAGGAAATGAATTTCAACAAACAACACTTTCTTTCTGAAATGTCCCCTTTTTATAATTTTTGTTATTTTCTGTTTTTTTAGTATTTTTTCTGATTTTTTTCGAACACACTGTTGAAGCAGCAACTAAAACTTGTAATACAAATGCTGATTGCAACTACCAAGTTGAAAATGTCACAAAAAACCTTAAATAACTTTCAATCACAGTTAGATCTCATTAACCATCATTATGAACAGTAGCAACAACATTGATCTTAACCAAGGTTGTCTTAAGTCGATTTGGGACGGTAGGGACGAACCTGAGTGCTCCATTTTGAGGCCAAATTTAGGGATGGCAGGGGACAGCTATATAAAAATATAGGGAAAATTTAAAAAATATAGGGAAATTTTAAATGTTCAATAGATAACATGGATAAGGCATGCATAATATACATTATAGAACATTCACATATAACATTTGTGTTCAAGTTGATATGGTTTATTGGGTATGCATTGATCTTAATGAATAAGTTAGGATTTATTCAATGGAAAGCTTGATTTGAACTAAGAAAACAGATACTCTAATGATAATTTTTTTGTTTATTGATAACTGGAACAAGGGAGTGCAGCCTTCTGAGAATGATAGTGAGTTGCATTAGGCAAATAATCTGCACAGTTACCATGTTATTGTTTTGCATGATCAGATGTCCCAAGGCCCACTATGTATCATCTTCACAATAGAGTAAGACTTGTGAGACTTATTTATGAGGCACAACAGCATTGAGAACAAGCACTGAGTGTTGGGTTATTCACTGGAATTCATCTTGGCACCTCAGTACATAAACCAATATTGATTCTTGAATAATTGTATCAGTTACACTTATCCAAAGTTTCAAGTCATCAAGCAGTGGCACCAATTTATTTAATGGGTGGACATAATTAAGTTCACACTCCCTTGCTATGAAAATGTGTTTTATGTTTTATTTTGACCATGCTTTGATGCGGGGCACGGTTGACCATCCTAGGGACGGCCAGGGGACTTCTAGGATGGCTAACTGTCCCGAGGACAGCCAGGGGACTCCTAGAAGTCCTCTGGCCGTCCCAAGTCCCCTAGCCGTCCCCTGTCCCTTGGCCGTCCCCAAGTCCCCTGGCCGTCCCCGGGACTGGTCAGCCGTCCCCTTGCCGTCCCCCCGTTTCGGGGACGTTTCCTAAAAATTTTGCAAAAAGGGGGACGGTCCCCTGCTGTCCCCCAGTACCCGGGATGTTCCGGGAACCGGGACGGGGGATTTGGGGGGATGCTATCTCGGCATCCCTGATCTTAACCACTCCTCTCGGTTCTGTTGATCTGCATGTTAGATTTTAAAACATCCACAAAACACCTAAGGATACAGTAATAACTGATAATCAAAACAAAACATATCTGAGAACTCAGATTCATTTTCACAGAATACATGCAGAAAAACAGAGATAGCAAACAGAAATCCTTGATCCTTTGTTCTCATTGATTCACAGAAAAAATAAACCGTATCCTTCCCCACTTCACCAACACCAAAAAAAACCTCCACTTCTCCATATAAGAAGAGGGGAAAATGCCAAAAATGGAGACTGTCCAAAGCCGAAATTTACAAACCAAAAAAAGCACGAACAGCTAAAAAAAGAAAAAGACTGATGGGTAGTGGGAGCCCATCAATTAATCAGTGGTTACATTATCTTCCCTGCGTTTGAAAGGTTCTGAATCTCCTAGTTCAGAAGAGTCTAATTTTGTAAACTTCATGAGATCTTCTTCAGTGATCCAAGTGTTGTTGGAATCCAGTAAACCCACCCATTTTACCAAAAAACATCTTATAATTCTTGGCTATCGTGGCAGCAATCTTAGTGTCCACTATCCTTTCAATTTGCTCTCTTCTTTTCCGTGGCAATGTACTCGACAAGTCTCTCAGCACATCTTCATCAGGAATTTGTTCAAGACCAGAATGGTAAGGGTAAAGATCTGCAACGTTGAAGACAAGACTAATATCCAAATCTTCAGGCAAATTTAATAAATAGGCATTCTCACTAATTTTCTTTAGTATTTTGCATGGTCCCACTTTCCTGGGTTTTAATTTGTTATAAGTGCCTTGAGGAAATCTTTTTTTACGCAAATACACCATGACTTGCTCACCTTCCTCATATACTTTCTCTCTCCATTGCAAATCAGCATTCCTTTATATTGCTCATTGGTTAGTTGCAGCTTGTGCTTCACTTGTTGTATTTCTTGTATATGTCTTGCAAAGTCCTCTGCATCTTGACTAATCCATTTCTCATTTGGAAGATCAATAAGATCAACAACCCCCTTAGGATTGTTTCCCAAAACAACTTGGAAAGGAGACTTACTAGTGGACCTATTGATGCTTGAATTAAAAGCAAACTCAGCTTGTGCCAAAGTCAAATCCCACTGCCTTGGACTCTCCCCAACTAGGCATCAAAGCAAATTACCCAAACTCTTGTTTACCACCTCAGTTTGCTCATTCGTTTAAGGATGATAGGCTGAACTATACTGCAGTTTACTGTCAAGCTTTCTCCACAAAGTCCTCCAAAAGTATCTCAAAAACTTTGTATCTTGATCACTAGTAATAGTTTTAGGCAGTGCATGCAAGCGAACAATTTCTTTAAAAAACAAATCAGCAACCTTAATTGCATCAGTAGTCTTTTTGCATGGAATGAAGTGGGCCATCTTTGAGAACCGATGCACAACAACAAAAATAGAATCATTTTCTCGTTGAGTACGAGGTAATCTCAACACGAAGTCCATGGAGATGTCAATCCACGGCCCCTCAGGAACGGGTAAGTGTTGGTGTTTTATAGCTTAGGGAGCTATTTTCCCTTAATTAAAGGCTGGTCGGCCTTCATATGTTAAATAATTATTTGTATTCTCTAGGGGCCGACCTAGAGAAGAGGTTGTCCTACCTTGTATATAAAGAAGGTGAAAACATGTCATTTGTATATCAATTAATTCAGCAGAAGTTCGCCATTCTCAGCAGAAGTTTGCCATTTTAGCAACAGATCTGATTTCAAGAAGAAGTATCTTTATTTGTATTTTGCATCAAGGAGAATTGTCTCTATACATTGTATTTGTAAGCAGATATCTGCTATTATTCTTCTCTTATATAAGAGATCATTTTGCTGGGTTTTTCTCCCTCAAGTAGGAGGGTTTTCCCAGCATAAAATATCGTGTGTTCATTGTCTTATGTGTTGTGATTTCTGCTTATTGCATTTTTTATCCTAAAACTAACAGTAAGGGTTTGTATAACCCTTTGCTTTGCTGTCCTCCTTTAGAAACTTGAAAAACTCTACATGTAGAAACAAATTTATTCACTTCCTTCCTTAACTAAGGTCAAAAGAATTTCTCACTTACCAGACTTAAGTTTTATCCCTTCCAAAGTGCCGCCCCAAGCCATTTGAATGCATTTTTCGAATCAATTTTTCCCTCTTGGATCTTGTGGGGATACAAAGTTGGAGTCCTCTAAATAAAAATCCACCTTCCAATAAGTAATCTTCAGAAAATTTATTCCTTGCAACAGCAGGATACTGAGGGCAGCGATAATTTTGCTAAAATAAGGATCATTTTCCTACTCTCCCTTCTTCATTTCCTCAAACCCAACAATCTCATTGGTCATTGAGGCAAGTAAGTAAGTGACGTCTTCTACTTAAAGCATCAGCCACTACATTAGTTTTGCCACTCAAATGTACTACAAATGTATAATTTTGCAAAAAGGAGACCCACTTGGCATGTTTATGTGATAATTTGGCTTGGGAGTTGATATATTTCAGCGCTTGATTGTTTGTCAACAAGATGAATTCTCTATGTAATAAGTAGTGCCTCCACCGTTTCAATGTTTGGACCATAGAAGCATAAATCTGCAAAAAATCCCAATTAATCATGATTTTTAAAAAATTGGTAGGCTGGACGATTTTTTCCCCGATTTTTTGAAAAAATCTTTGACTTTTTGGTCAGTGATTTTTTCCTGTTTCAAACTGCAAAATCACCAAAAAAATGTGTTTAAAACCTGCAAAACGTGAATAAAATCACTGATTTTTGTGTGAAAAAAACAAGGCAAAGAACCGTTGATAAAATGCTTTGCAGACATGCATGAAAATGTAGTAGCATAGATTAAGGGCGTGAATCGAAAATGCCTCAAAGAAATGTGGTCTCATGGTGATGGAATGCACTAATGCCATGACAAACACATTTCTTTGAGGCATTTTTTCAAACAGTTCATTGCCTTGTCTATGCTATTGCTTACTATTATGCTTTGATAGTTTTTCCAAGCATCCAGCTTGTTGAAAGCACTGTTTTAGTATGGATTGCCATGGCATTCCATCACCATGAGACCACATTTATTTGAGGCATTTTTTCAAAATGTTCATTGCCTTGTCTATGCTTGTCATGGCATTCCATCACCATGAGACCACATTTCTTTGAGGCATTTTTTCAGACAGTTCACTGTTTATGGCTTTGTCATGGCATTCCCACCATGAGACCACATTTCTTTGAGGCATTTTCTCAAATAGTTCACTGCCTTGTCTATGGCTTGTCTTGGCATTCCATCACCATGAGACCACATTTTTTGAGGCATTTTTCAAATAGTTCACTGCCTTGTCTATAGCTTGTCATGGCATTCCATCACCATTGACCACATTTCTTTGAGGCATTTTTTCAAACAGTTCACTGCCTTGTCTATGCATCCATAGCTTTTTCCAAACATCCATAGCTTGTTCGAAAGCATCTGTTTTAGGCCTTTAGCCATAGCAGCAAGGCAGTGAACTGTTTGATAAAATGCTTTGGTAGATATATATGAAAAATGTGGTAGCATAGACAAGGCAGTGAACTGTTTGAAAAAATGCCTCAAAGAAATGTGGTCTTATGGAATGCCATGACAAGCAAATGCAATTGGCAGCTGCTTCTAGTTATTAGCTATGCAATGTGAAGTAATTGCATAACTGCTTAGGTTAACTTTGTAAAAAACTATATTGTAGTTGAAATTTTGTCATCTATCAGCATGTAGTTATTAGTTATGCAATGTGAAGTAATGCTTTGAGTTTGAAAGATGTGCAATGCAATGTAATCAGCGATATGAATATAAACTACAAAAATCTATTTTCTACAATTCATTAGTTAAACTCTTTATTTATTTGCTCTCTACATCTTTATGCTATTGAAATGACTTTCAATTTTAAAAAAAAAAAAGTTTTTATCTCTTGTTCTACAATTTTTTACATTTTTTTTAAATCCAATTTTTTCAAAAAATCTTATACTTTTGGTTTGCCGATTTTTTCCCCAAAAGATTTTTGCTGCTATGGTTTGGACAATAGCATACAATTCTTTATCATAAGTACCATACCTCTTCTTGGCATCATTTAGTTTCTCATTGAAGTAGGCAATTGGCTTGCCCTCTTGACTCAACACACCCCCAATGGCTACTACTGAAGCATCACACTCAATGGTAAAAATCTTCTCAAAGTTTGGTAAGGCAAGGATAGGGGCTTCTGTCACCTTTTTAAGCTGCTCAAAACTTCTCTCAGCTGCTTGAGTCCAAGAAAAAGATTTTCCTTTAGTACAATCAGTCAAAGGAGCACTTATTCCACTAAAATTTAAAATAAACTTCTTATAGAAGTTTACTAACCCATGAAAACTCCTTATTTCTGTAATACTTTGACTGATAGGCCATTCAAGTATAGCCTTAATCTTTTCAAGATCCATGCTTACTTCTTATGCTGAAATCACAAAACTCACTTTTCTCAAGATTTATAAACAACCTCTCTCTTCTAAGCATAGCAAAAACAATTTGAAGATGTTCCAAATGTTCTTCCATGCTCTTGCTGAAAATCAGAATATCATCAAAATAGATTATGATAAATTTTCCAATATAGGATCTAAATACTTGGTTCATGGTGTGCATGAAAGTGGCAGGGGCATTAGACATTCCAAAAGGCATCATCAACCATTCATATAACCCATCCTTGACCTTGAATGCCGTCTTCCATTCATCCCCTTGAATTCGAATTTGATGGTAACCACTTCTCAAATCAACCTTGAAGAAAATCTTAGCACCTACCAAATAGTCTAACATGTCATCCATTCTAGGAAGGGGGTACCTATACTTTCCCGTGATCTTGTTGATGGCTTTAGAGTCCACACACATTCTCCATTTGCCTCCCTTTTTTAGGTGATAGTAAATTTGGTGTGGAACAAGGGCTCATGCTCTCTCTTATGAACCCTTTTTTCTAACAATTCACAAATCTGCCTTCTCATTTCTTCATTTTCTTTTGGAGATAATCGATATGCAGCTTTGTTAGGCAGCTTGGATCTCGGTACTAAGTTATTATGGTGAGCAATACCCTGTGAAGGAGGTAAACCGGCAGGCCGCTCTATTGAAGTTATATCAGAATATTCTTTCAACAACTTTTGCATCTTTGATGGAGGTTGGACTCTACTAGGCTCCCTTGCTTCTTTTGGGCATAACAAATAACAAGTTGATCTTGTGTTCTCATTGCAAAATTTCTTATAGCTTGTTGAAACAAGAGACAACACTGACATTTCAAATGCATCCTCTTCTTTACATGGTTTTAAGAGTGTTTTCTTTCCTTCATGTTGAACCTCATAAATATTCTCCCTACCCTGATGGATTAAATTTCTGTCATATTGCCAAGGCCTGCCCAACAACAAATGACATGCATCCATTGGCACATGACAAAGCACTTCATCCACATAAGGGCAAATGTTGAATGCCACAGGACAAAATTTATCCACTAGCATACTATGATCCTTCTTTAACCAAGAAATTTTGTAGGGATTAGATTTTGGAACACAAGCAAGTTGTAATTTGTCAACCATTTCTTTACTCACCAAATTATCAGTATATCCCCCATCTATGATCACCTTACATACCTTGTCCTTACATTTGCATTTTGTTCGGAAGACACTTTTCCTCCTCCAATCAGCTTCGGGAGTTTCTTTGTCCCAAGACATTAAAGTTCTCCTCAACATTAGGTTCTATCCTGACTCTGCTTTAGCTTGTTCAAACCAAAGTTTTCTTCTTCTTGGACTACCATCACCCTTTTGGGGTTTTGAGGGAAATCTACCACCTTGTGGGCTTCATCATAAATAAAACACTTTAAGGGATTCCACTCTCCTGAAGACAGTCTTCCACGTCCTCTACCCCTAAAGCTTTTCCTTCCTCGAAAATCTGGCTTCACACTCATCTGGTTCTTCTTCTTTAGTAGGCTTGGAGGAACTCCCTCTTCCTTTGTTTTGGTAGTTATCACCTCTCTTACTCATAAATTTTCCCTTTCAGCTTAGCTTCTCCTTTGCCCTTAATGCATATTCATAATCTTCACCCAATGTAGGCACTTTCAGCACTGCAAGCTCATCCTAAAGTTGAAACTTTAGTCCAGTCACATACCAAGCTTCTACTTGCCCTTCACTCTCCTGTATATCTATTTGAATTTGAAGCCTCATTAACTGTTCAGTATAAGCCTGTACTGACTGATCCTTTTGTTTCAAATTTTGGAATTCTTTAAACAATTTTTGCTGGTAACCAGAGGGCAAGAATCGAGCTCTCAAATGTTTTAGCATCTTAGGCCCAAGCCTAATTTATCTTTTCCTTGTCTTTTTGAAATTTGCACATTCTCCCACCACAAGGCTGCATGCGACTTCAACTTGGATGCATAAATTTTCACTCTTTTTGGATCATCCTCATCAATGTCCTCCATGTCAAAGTACTTCTCCAATTCTTGAACCCAATGTAGAAATACATCTGAATTGAGCTCTCCTTTAAAATCAGAAATATCAACCTTTGCCTTGGATCTTTGGCTTTTTAAGGCTTCAATAAACCTCTCCATAGGGTCTATTGCATTGGCAACATTTCTACGAAGGCCTACATTCCTTCTGCCCCTTCCTCCCCAATTCACAAGTACTCCCCTCTGCGCCATTGCTAATTGCTTTGATACCAAAAACTGATGCAGAGAGTACCTCTACTCTCTCTTAATCACTCCTCTCAGTTCTGTTGATCTGCATGTTGGATTTTAAAACATCCACAAACACCTAAGGATACAGTAATAACTGATAATCAAAGCAAAACATAACTTAGAACTCAAATTCATTTTCACAAAAGACGTGCATAAAAACAAAGATAGCAAACAAAAATCCTCGATCCTTTGTTCTCATTAATTCACAAAAAAAAAACCGTATCCTTCCCCACTTCACCAACACCAAAAAAACCCCCACTTCCCCATACAAGAAGGGGGGAAAATGCCAAAAATGGAGACTGTCCAAAGCTGACAGTTACAAACCAAAAAAAGCACGAACAAGTAAAAAAAGAACAAGACTGATGGGTAGTGGAAGCCCATCAATTAATCAGTAGTTGCATTACCAGATGAGAAAAATGATGACAAAACCGATATCAAGCTGGAAAATGAATTTTCATAATTACCACTTTCCCAAACCAACTCACAAGTGAACAATGATGGATGTTGTGCAATATGGTGTAAGATTCCCACAACCCTACTATGTTTCCAAGTGTAGGAATTTTGACAAACAGTTTGATGGTACTGCTATTTAATTTCAGTTTGCTTATTTCTATAAGGTGTTTGTATGTACTATCTCAATGAGATATACTGTTGATAAATATTGACAATAATTTGTTACTTGATTCACAACACATGCACAATAAGAATCACAACCAAATGAAATTATCAAACTGGATATTCAGAAATATTTAAATGATGATGACTGACCTACTTGGCACTAGTGTTTGCTTCCTCCAGCTTCAACTTATGTAATCATCACATATCATAATATGGAGATGTGACACCTCTGTGATAAGATATAGGTACATGAGAGTGTTTGAAATAATACACCAGAATCAAAGCTTGTGCAACATAGAAATGGCTAGTAAGACATCATCTTGAATTTGGCCATATGGCCATTCAAGATGTAGATATTGTTACTTCCCAATAGACTACGTCTCTTGTAAGCTGCGGCTATCAATAGTTTGTTTCTATAGTCATCTCACAATTGCCACGTCAACCCTCAATCTCCCCTTAATTTCCACAGACAACACTAAGCCACAAATTTTATTTAGGAAACAGGGGATTTCATAAATAATGACCTGTTTTAAGTAGAATGGTGGCAGAAACTTTTGTCTTTAATAAAATTACTGCTACATTAGCCTCCCAATTAACATTTCATACAATTATTGATGCTATGAAGCTGCATCATTTCATCTCTGTCTACTACTTATATTGCAATTAAAGGTTGTGCTGGAGTTTACGATTTCCTTCCTCTAGCCATTGTGATATCTTCTCTAACCCTCACGATATCCAAGTGGAGTTGGGACTGGATATGGTGCTGTAATGTCCTACCCCTGGTGTTAGTTTAGGATCAGAAATGTAAGCAATCAAAAAATGCAACACAATGAACAATGAACACAACAAGATACCCCGGGAAAACCCTCTTTCTCGAGGGAGAAAAGCCTAGCCAAAATATATCCCTTATATATTGAATGAAAAGAGCAGAAATCTGCTTTACAAGTTGGCCAAACACAAGGCCGATTTGATGTAATGGATGATAGCACCTCTCCTAGATGCGAATATACAAACACATATGATTTCTCCTTGATATCGATATGCTTGAAGCAATATTATGATCTGTTGCAAAAGTGCGAACTCCCTCTTGAAGTGCAAATTGTTTCTTGAAAAATCGAATGATCAAATGAATGATCATTGCTTGGTATATATACAAATCAAAGGCGTCTTTTCATTAGAGTTGTCTTCTTTCACAAAACAAGGTGACTTTTTGTTTGAGTTGGCCCATAAAAAATAAATCAATATTTATAGCAAGTCCGACTTGCTTTTATTTATTCGTTATTTATTATTTAAATTCGAGAGAAAGATATCTCCCTCCGCTATAACATCAACACTCCCTCTTATCTAGGGAGGTATCTTTCCAGATATCCATGTCATGGAGTCTCTCAACATGACACCCACAATGGCTGCACCCATTTGTGGAAAAGAGTTCATCACGGAGTCTCTAAATGTGATATCGTCATGGAGCCACTCAACATGACGTCCACCATGGCTACTCCCATGTGTGGAAAGAAACATGTGCACAAGTGCCCATCACAGAGTCTCTCAACGTGATGTCGTCATGGAGTCTTTCAACATGACGTCCACCATGGCCACTCCCATGTGTGGAAAAACACAAGTACAAAGGGTACACACAGAGTCTCTCAACGTGATGTCGTCATGGAGTCTCTCAACATGACGTGTCATCTCAGTCTTAAAAATGAACAAGGGCTCGCACCTCATATTTCTCTGTCTTAAAGAAATATACACTACAAGGGCTTTCACCTCATATTTCTTCGTCTCTCCGACTACAAGGACTTTCACCTTATATTTCTCCATCTCGGAGAAATATACACTACAAGGGCTTTCACCTCATATTTCTTTGTCTCGAAGAATTATACACTACAAGGGCTTACACCTCATATTTCTCCATCTCGGAGAAATATACACTACAAGGGCTTTCGCCTCATATTTCTCCGTCTCAGAGAAATATACATTACAACAAGTCTTTATGATGATGTGACTCCCTTTGAATGTTATTTCCTCCTCTTCGAAGAAATTGATTGACTTTAGAATAAGAAACCTTATGAATTGACTTTAGAACTTGGCTCCTTCTGAGATGTCCCTATGTCAATTTCCACAGTAGAAACATGTTGAGTAGACCTTAATTTGCAATCTCGAGCAAAGTGACCATACTTGTCACACCTGTAACATTGAATGTGAGAGAGATCCTTCTTCTTCTTCGGTTTTGGGGCAGAATCTGGTTCTTTGTCTCTATTCCTCTTTCTTCCTTTGCCTCTTTCTCTAGAAGTATGTGTAGCAAGAACTTGATTTTCTACATCATGATAGTTTCGCCCAATTCCTCTTGCTGCAATCCTGGACTCTTCTTGAATACAGTCAGCTTGAAGACGATCAAACTTGAGCAACTTAGATCTCCCACTGATGCCTTGAATAAAGGGTTCCCAAGATTGAGGAAGACCATTTAGTGCCAACATAACAAGATCTCTGTCTGCAATTATATCCCCA
Organism: Sequoia sempervirens; assembly: GCA_007258455.2. NCBI lineage: Eukaryota > Viridiplantae > Streptophyta > Pinopsida > Cupressales > Cupressaceae > Sequoia > Sequoia sempervirens. The sequence goes on along the minus strand of VDFB02197655.1, from coordinate 3,687 downwards.
ATAGTGCTCAACTGATCTCTCGAATCGGCAATCTTCATACAAAATGAGATGATTGAATCATCTTTAGCCATTTTTACATGGTGAAGTTGTTGTCTCAAAGCAAGGGCTCTGCTAGTGTTGTTGATCTCATACAATCCTTTTAGAGTATCAAACATTTCTTTAGCTGTCTTCAACTTGGAGATGATTGGTACTAGGTGATTCATCACAGAGTCTATCATGATCTTTCTAGCCTTCGTGCTATTTTTCTTCCACTGGATTTTCTTAGTATCATCAGAAGGCTCGGCATATCACTTTCCACGAAATCAAGAAGATCATTCTCCTCTAATGCAATGAGTACCCTGGGTTTCCAAGAGTTGAAGTTTGAGGCTCCATCAAGCCTATCTTCTACCTTAACACCGTTCACCATTTTCTTTTTCCGCACAAATTCACCTTCAAAGATCTACCCTTAGGTCTGATTAAATTGACTTGACTGCTTAAACAAATCTGATTAGATCTTTTCTTAGACCCGCTCTGATACCATGTTAGTTTTAGGATAAAAAATGTAAGCAATCCAAAAATGCAACACAGTGAACAATGAGCACAACAAGATACCCTGGGAAAACCCTCCTTCTCGAGGGAGAAAAACCCAGCCAAAATATATCCCTTATATATTGAATGAAAAGAGCAGAAGTCTGCTTTACAACTTGGCCAAACACAAGGCCGATTTGATGTAATGGATGATAGCACCTCTCCTAGATGTGAATATACAAACACATGATTTCTCCTTGATATCTATCTGCTTGAAGCAATATTATGATCTGCTGCAAAAGTGCAAACTCCCTCTTGAAGTGCGAATTGTTTCTTGAAAAATCGAATGATCAAATGAATTATCATTGCTTGGTATATATACAAATCAAAGGCGTCTTTTCATTAGAGTCGTCTTCTTTCACAAAACAAGGCAACTTTTTGTTTGAGTCGGCCCATAAAAAATAAATCAATATTTATTCATCATTTATTATTTAAATACGAGAGAAAGATATTTCCCGCCGCTATAACATCAACACCTGGTAGGATATTAATTTCGAAGTTCTACTTGTTTGTTTGCTTGTGGTTTTATGTTCTTTGATATATTTGCAATGTTTGATACAGCAATATAATGCAGCAAAATAGGAGATGTTGCAATAATAATTTTTTAACTCAAAACTGAAATTGCATTGGGAAAAAACACAGCTGAAAATTCCAGATTTTTATTCCAGCTTAAATACTCAATATTTTCACAATATAATGACAACCCAGTTCATAAAATAACCCCTAATATCGATAACAACAATACCTAGAAAATCTAGGAGTTACAATTCATGAACTCACAGGAAACATGCCTTGAAACCCTCTGAAAATGGTTGCCAGAAAGAAGTGTAAAGTTTGTAGCAGTCATACAACAGAATAGACACCTCTTTGAATTACAAATGATCATATACCTGGACCTAAGCCAATAAATGCAAGTCTGAAAACTTTATATCAGTAAACTGGATTCTTCCATTAATGGACACTTGGCTTCATAAGACGAGTTCTCCAACATGTAACAACAGCAACAAAATCATTCATAGTAGATATCTCTGAATTTAGACGATTAATCTCCAAACCCTTGAACAATCTTTGAAGATAATCACTTTCAGATTTGCATAAACTCCATTGAAGCTCAGTTGTGACCTTCGTATGAAGCCACCAACACAATCAAAGAGAGGCTACGTTCTCCAAGATTGAATTTACAGCGAAACCCTAGGTTTCTTCCTCAAAGCCAAAGCTTCTTCAGAATAGACAAAATGTTGAATGATTCTAGAATGAATGAAATGAAATCCAAATGCCCTTTTATAATGTTTAATTTTCATTTGTCTTCATCTCCTTTAATTTACTTTAATTTCATTTCCTTTTTCCCTGCTTTTTGGTGCACAACATTAAAATATAAAGTATACTTTATTAATCACTTACAACTCCCTTTTTAAAATAACACTTTATCAGTTATTATAAAGTATACTTTTAAAAGCATTTAAATCTCCCTTTTAAATAAAGTCCATTTAATTCATTAATGATATGCACTTAATAATTATTTATTATTAAAGTACAACTTTTATAATAATTATAACATTATAACTCCATCATTAATCATTATTTCTCAATTTCGTCTTAACCTGGGAATTAACCATTGTATCCACTATGCATCCAACTGCCTTACTAAAAATAGTAAGGGTCCCTCTCCAACATCCACTGACTTACTATAAATAGTAAGTCCCTCAAAACGGAACCAGAGACCCCTGAATATCAATGCCTCAGAACATATGAAGGATTTGGAGAGATAAACACTTACAACTGCCACCCGAAGAGCTCCATAATGCCCAAACTAGACCCTCTAATCCACCACACTAGCTTACGAGGGTCAAATGATAGACTAATCCTTCGAACTCTGATGCTCACGAAAAAGGGGACATTGCAGGAGCTTAAGACAATGGTCCAATACTTAAAGAAACTTAGGCACAATACTATAGGTTGCGATCAACTAGTTAGAAATTCAACCAATGAAAAGATTTCACATAATTGCTGTCCCTTATAAGATTCAAGCAGGCATTCCATATTCGTTTAGCAACATTCGCCCTGTTTAATTTTAATACCGTCGACTCTTCTATATATATTGCAGAGGCTTTAATAGAAACTGAATGGTCTCCAATACAATGGTGTTCGGCTGACCAAAATATTAGTGTAATGTAACTTCAATGATCTGAAACCATAGTTACTCGACTAACTCGGTGAGGGTGACTCGACTCGGCGACTCGGCGACTTGGGACTCGGACTCGCGAGACTTGGCAAAATGAAAAAAATTTGAAAAACCCTAGAAATTTAGAGATTTTTAAAGATTTAAAACTTGTTTCAAGCAACCTTTATTGAATACAACACAAATAAAATCAAATTTGATCACATGCACAAGTATACAACGATTACATAAGTATAAAGTACACAAATTGTAGTTGCGCTGCTGAAGGAAATAGCATACTTAGATATATAAAATTAGTCAAATGTATACAAAACTCATGGAATATGAAATCCATGACATTAAATGTTCCAAACAAATATGAAATATCAAAACAATAACTACAAGTCTATGGCTAAAGGAGTTTGCATCCTTCCTACGAAGGCATCTAAGGTGGGTCCTAGATGATGTAGCAACTACAACCATAGTCTCTGCTTGTGACTCCATGCCACCCTCACCAACATTAGTTGTGGATGTGTTTGCTCATGCTTTAGCCTCCTCCTCTGCCATGGCTATAGCCTCAGCCTCTCTATTTGCCCGTCAACCCAATCAAGGTCCTTGTCACTAACACAAGTATACATCGATCATATAAGTATAAACACAAATTGTAGTTGAGTTGCCCAAGGAAATAGCACACTTAGATATATAGTCAAAGACTCAAATGTATACAAAAATCATTGAATATGAAATCCATGACATCAAATGTTCCAAACAAATATGAAATATCAAAAGATTCAAAACAATAACTAGAAGTCTATGGCTCAAAGGAGCCTGCATCCTTCCTACGAATGTGTCTAAGATAGGTCATGGATGATGCAGTAGCCATAATATCAAGTATTAGGGAAATTTCCCTAATGGGGTTGAGGGGCAAGTGCCCTTTGTGGGGGTGTAGGTGTAGTGCCTCT